>JBCNJP010006295.1:0-10536 GCA_039602395.1 Deinandra increscens subsp. villosa
TTGCATGGAACACAGTTGACGATATCATGAAAATACAATCACTACGTGTTAAATCACACGTGAAATCACAAAGTGTGATAAGCAAAAACATATCTGAGTATGTCTGATAGTGTGGGGTACACTGGTCAAAGCAAATCTAATCAATACAATAACATATCCAGATGTTATGAGTATGATTGTGCCTGAGTTTAAGATGGACAAATTATACCAGTAATAGACATGACTTGTGTGCGGAAGTAATTAAAATTGAAGTGTAGTTCAGCATGTTATGTTCAATATGATCCCAAGTTGTGATCTTTCTCGCAAAAGACTAATATAATGTGTGTTTTAGTATTTCAATTCTGTATTGCATTTATGTTTCGTATCTGAAAGTTCCAAAAAGATTTTAGGTGTGTTTTATTATAAACTTAGAAAAATCAAAAAGATTTTCGGTGTGTTTTTATGTAAAGTTTCAAAAAGCCAAAAAAGATTTTGTTTCTTATTTGTTTTCGACCAATCGACATGTGATACGAAATTAAGTTTTCAAATCTATATCTTGGATTCTCGAAGAGAAGTTTTGCATCAAGATTAAATTAAGTTTCAAAAGAAAAGGAAACCGCGTTTCTGTCTTCTGAAATCGCAGGTTATGCTGTTAAGACTCAAGCATGGTGAAAGGGGGAGTTTGAAGTATCTTTCACAAGTGGATCTTGAAGTTCAAAGATTATTCAAGAGTGATCCAGCCATGCAAGCTCTATTGTTAACAACGTATTTTAAGTTGAAAGTCAGATGCAGCGATGCTGAAGATTGACTGAAGTTTAGTTAGCATAGATACACTACACGTTAAGGGGGAGTTTGTTAGAGCATATTTCAATGCAATGATATGTCTCGTGTATTGTATCTAAGTGAGCAGGTTATTGTGTGAGTCTTAGGGGGCAGCGTACCAAGCTAGTCCGCCGTACCAATGGTAAGCCCGTACCAATGGTACATTGGATGGTACACTGGCCCGAATGTGTTACCTATAAATAGGTGATAACGGTTTGTCGTGACCGTTACAAATTCCCAACTTAATTTAGATTTGTTGTAGTAGTAAGCTAGGGTATCGAACCAAGGGAATCTATGGTTATTTGCTAATTGACTGGATTACTAATTAAATTAAACCTAAATTACTTAAACCTAATTTGCTGAAATTGAAAAAGGTGCCACTTAGCTGTTTTGATTGAATTTGACTTAAACTAACAAACTACTGAATAACAAGACCAAAATTACTAAAATTATCACTAATTGGATTATCTGATGATGACAAAGGTAACCACTTTAGGATTCAGGTTGTTAGGTAACTAGTTTATCACTTCGGGTTTCTATTCTGGAAATTACATAGACATAACCGTACTCAGTTTGATTAACCTAATTACTTGTTACCATGTACTTGCTTAGGATAGTCCTAGAGCTATGCTTAGAAAGGTAGTCCTGAAGCGAGGGGCGCATACGATAATAACAAGCAATCGATTAAAACAGACAAACACTAAGATTCAATGAGTGTCACAATCTCAAAATCTCATCCATAACATAAAAACCCTAGTTTCAAAACTACCCTAACTAACCCTTCACCCAAAGTAGTCACGAAGGAATTAGTCGGACATCGTAATCAAAGCAATAACAAGTTCAATAATGAAAAACATGAAAACAAACCAAGATCAATGGCAACTAGATGCTTTGGTTCTTGAATCTTCAGAGGAAAATCGCCCAAAATCACCTAGAGAGACACCCAAATTTGAAGTCTATCTAAAAACAACAACCCTAAGGTCTTCAAATACAAAAATATCAAATTTTCCAGATTTGCGAACCCGTCTCGGGTCTCGACAGATTGGTGTAGATGTCTCACGACCCTCGAGCCCTGCAGATGCTCGATCTTTTATCCTTAACACGCGTCGGGTCTCGACAGAAATTGCTATAAGTGTCACGACCCTCAAGACCTGCTGCAACCAGATTTTTTCTTTAATTCTTTAAAACGCTCGTTTTTCACCATTTCTTGATCGTTCCTGACAAACATAAAACTAACAAAAGTGACGGGATTCTAGAGTGATTAAAGCAATAAAAATTAGAAGTTAAATATATCAAATCTCATAAAATACAATCCCATCAAGTGATTCAATAAGTTTTCTCTTATTTACACTCTCGTTCGCTACATTGATTGATACACGCAGTAGTAAGATCGTTTCACGTACTTACAACTTCAGGCTTGAGTTACCCAGGAACACCATTAAGGAGAAAACTCATTACTTGAGAAAAACCCCCTTAAGTCAGATTTGAACTTGAGACCTCAAGGTCCCCAAACTCAAACCTTCATCCCCATACCATTGGGACAAATGCCCGTGGAATGAATTCATTTAATCAATGGAATTTGAGGCCATATAACTTTCCTTCAGTAAAGTGAAGGGTTTTTAAGAAATGTTAAAATAATACTAAATTTCATTGATTAAAGTAATTCATTGCATTTCAAATTCATTCGTTACTCAATCAAGAACAATTTTTAAAGGAAAAATATCAATTCCAATTCCCTTGAATTCCATGAACCAAACGCCACTTTAGGGTTTTGTTTCTAATTTTAACGTCATTACGAAGTCTTTCATATTTTCATTTTCTGTATGTATAGCAACACAACTATTATGTGTGGCCGCGTTATGACCTTTTTTTGATAGTTTTCTCAAGCGCAACGAATTTAATACATAAGTTGGTTGTGTAATTAATTGGTACAGTCGTGTAATATAAATTTTAGGTAAAAGCTCAAAACTTGAAGCTTTTGTCTTCTAATTTTAATAGCATTACTCAGTTTATTATATTTTCGTTACGTAGCGTTGTAACAATGTAACTACTTCGTGTAGCCGCAACAACGCGCAAATATCAAATCTTGTTGCTTTCAATTTAAAACCTTATTCGTCTCATCAAACTTAGTAAGTAGTTTTCTCCCATTGGTGACATCTTTAATAATCAAAAACCTTGATTATAAGCCGCAAAGACTACATTACACTATATATATTCTCAATTCAACAATCTTGTGAGCAATTATAGTTGTGAGTAATTTTAACACGCATCTTAAAAAGCTTTTCAGCATCTATAACATGTTATAATAATTTCAAGACACATTTTAAAAGGCTTGTCAACATCTCATAACATGTCAAAATATCCCTTGGCAGGGAATAGATTCTTCTATGTATCATGTAACATGATGTTATCCATTAACAATTTGAGTGGAGATATCATCAATGTATCCGGTGATGGATTCTGGATTTATCTTGAGTGAGATAAAAAATGACTAGGTTAATTATAATGGGACAGGTCAAAACGGATTGGGTTAGAAATTTATATTATATTGTAGCAAAAGAATCAAATTCATAAAATTTTGACAAAGAAACTCCCATTATAAAAAGACTAAAAAGGTCAAATCAAAATTGTCTAAGCGTTTAGACATGATATGATGATAAAGACCATATGAGAAACTAAACCCATCCCCATACCCCCTATCTCAAATTACGGAGAAACTCATTTTCATTTTTTCACTATTCATTATACTCTATTTTTTTAATAAGTGTTTGTGTGTAGAAGATGGAGAAAAGGTGATAAAAAGAATAAAAAGTTATTATTTATTTGAAATAGTGATTAATATAAGGAATCCGACGTGGGAGTTTTAGAAAATAAAAAATAAATTTAGTATATTGATGATTTTTAGATAAATTATAAATATAAAGATGAAAAACATGAATGCCGAATGCTAAATAAATATTTTAAAGAGCCCTATGTTTTTAGGCTACATTATAAAAAAATAGTAAGGTAGGTTTTTTCTCCTATGTGAGCTCTTACTATATCCACCCGTTATGGTCAGTGGCGGATCCAGGGAAATAATTCAAGGGTAGCGTTAAAAAAATATATTTGTCGGGACTAACGGGGGTTCGGGGGAAGCGCCCCCGGAAAATTTTTTTAGGTAATTAACGGGCTTTTGATCATATTTTCAAGTTAGGGTTTAAATAAAAACAATAGAATTTCTTCGAGGGGTAGCGTAAAATATTTTCAGGGGTAGCAAAAAAATTCGTTTCAGGGGTAGCGAAATACCGAAAACCAAAAAAACTACACATCGCAGTAAAAGTTCAGGGGTAGCGGCAGGGGCGAACCTACCCTATGGGTAGGGGTACCCCCGCGACCCCTGAACCGTTAACGCGAAGAAGGAAATTTTTTCGGGATTTTACGTTTTTGGTATTTTGCGACCCCTGAAACGAATTTTTCGCGACCCCTGGAAGAAATTTTATAGTTTTTACCTAAAAATATGATCAAAAGCCCTTGAAAATATGATCAAAAGCCCGTTAATTACCTAAAAAAAAATTTCGAGGGCGCTGCCCTCGAACCTCCATTAGTCCCCGCTACCCCTAATTTTTTTTCCTAGATTCGCCCCTGGGTAACGGGCGCTACCCGTGAGCTCTTAGTAGCTCCGCCCCTGGTTATGGTCTCAAAGTATAAGCTTGACCCCGAAGTTAAGTCAACAATCAACGTTTTCACTATGGTTCCATGAGAATATAAGTAGCTAAAGATATGAAATAGTGGTTACACAAGTGACACGTCATGTCATGTCATCAGTTTCTAGTGGTGTAAGTTTTAAGATTGGAGGTGTAGATATGAAATAGTGGTTAAACAAGAGACACGTCATATCATGAGTTTCTAGTGGTTTAAGTTTTGACAATTGGAACAAGGGTATATACTACGAAACACTATCCCAAGAATAAGTGCTAAGGCTCCATGAACGTGACTATCTCAATACATTCATTTTCGATGTCTAGATCTCTATTGACATAATTAATATACATACCTCTTTTATCTTATAAGGGTGGGGTATAGTTATAGTTTTAGGGTAGTTTTGAGGATTAGCTTTTTTAATCAATAAAAAAATATTAAATGAGAGATAAAAAAAATATAAGTTTTATGGTGATTTTTAGAGGATATGTTTTTTTTTTTTGGAACGACAGAGAATTAATTAATAAGGACGGCAGAGAAGACCGCCCTACAAACATCAATTACATGATAAAGAGAGGGTTTTATAACCACTCAGTCCACGAGACCCTAGTTCTACTATTCCTATTACCATACCACATATAAGAATGGTAAACAATATAATCAAAAATCTCGTCGTTCCTAGCCGTGTACCCTTAAAAGATGAGCTTGTTCCTGAATAACCAAATAGCCCACCATGAGACCATACAAATCGCTTAGTTTTAGGGTAGTTTTAAAGAGGTGGAACCACACACATCACACACATACACTTCGGCAACCATCGGCAATAACTCACCGAATTTGGGCCTCAAACTTGCCGGAATACAAGTAGCCGAACCACAAGGTGTGGTTGCCGATCATATTGCCGAAATCCCTCCCCTTGCCGAAGGTATACCCCTACCTTAGGGATATTAAATCATAAGAATTAACTAAAGTCTTTCACGTGGGATGTTAACTTTTTCAATAAATATTTATTTCATTAACTTTTTTAAACTAAAATAATTTTTGTATACTTTATATTTTAATTATAAAAGTTATACCATAAAATCAAGTATTTTTTTTATCATTAATATGTACATAATATTATGATAGTTTTCTTTATATAATAACTTTTAAAAAGTTTACAAATATATGTTATGCAACAATGCTATTGTAAAAGTAACACATTGTTATTTATCGTGTATATGTTAACTATTATAAATACACAGTGTTATGTTGTAAAAATAAAATAGTGTTATTATCATGAACTGTAAATATTATAAAAATATATAAATTTTATTATAGCTTTGTATAAATTGTATAATAGCATTGTGTTATTTGTAATACTTATAAAAACACGATTTGTAGACCTGTGTTGTTTTTAAAATAACATTGTAATAAAGTATGTTTTTATAAACTTTTCTAAAAAATATATATTTTATTTTAAAAATATAGCAATAAGAATATTGTGACAATCTGACATGTCTGGTGGGACCCGCAATGATAAAAACTAATAAAACGGCTAAACTGGGAAATCAAGTATATAGGTGTAGCGTGTCAATTAGAGTATTAGATGAGTCTAGTACTCTTAAATCACAACATAAAACATCACACACAAAGTGAAGTCTCGAAACATTGGTGATTAATCAAAAACTGATACGTGCGGTAATTGCATGCAAACGTGTTATGCGAATTTAACTATTTAAACATATTTTGATATATTGCAAATTTATACTTATTTTTATTGGCTTAAATGTGGTTAATATGATGTGGAATAAATGAAAAGCAAAATCGTTGAAAACCGTGACCAAAACATCAAAAAACAGGAAAAGTCAACAAATGTCAAAGAGGGTGCTGACCACGGCGCTTCACGGACCGCAAGCCACCCTGGCTAGACCCTTCGCGGTCCGCGAACCTCATCAGATAGGGAAAACCCTAATGACCACTATTTAAACGTCTTTAGCCGCAAAATGCCTCATTTTTCTCCATCTTGAGCACTCCTAAAACCCTAAACTTGTTGTTCAATCATCCCCCATCACCATACTTGAAGATATTGTGCGTTTGGGTGCAAACCTAGGCTCGTAATCATCTTCGTTATCATCCTTGATAATCGGTATGTTTAGTTTCTTGATTTACTTGCTTAAAAGTTATCAAGTTTACGTTTTTATGATAGATCTAGGGTCGATCTATGTTCTATATGTGAATACAAGTGTAGATCTAGCTTATGTGTAACGATAACTTTTCGAACTTTATATGTAAAATGTGTCGTATAATGCTTATGATGATAGATCTAGGTTGTTTATGCTTGGATGACGATAAACATTGAATCTTTGTGCATGATGATCAATAAAGTTGCATCCTTGATGCTAAATCTAGTAATTGTGAAGTAAATGATGCTAGCTTAATATTGTTTACGTAATAAAAATCAAATCTTTACGTCCATGCATGCATGATGATGAATAAATGTGACACCTTGATGTTTATAGTGTGATAAAGTTGACATATTTACATAGGATCTTGCATGATAGTTACTAAAGTATAGATCTTGATGGTTGAAATGTGACAAAGTTAGAAATTTTACATAAATAAACGCATGTAACATACGAAAAAGTTATAACTTGATGATGATTATTGGTTGCATGTGCTTTCGGATGATGTATATTGCATGCAACGTGTTAGACGTCCAATTCCTATGCATTATATGTGATAAGAATGTGACTTTTGCGTGAAAAATGGTTGTACGCATGAAGTATATATTTATGATTAATTATTTATTTACGAGTGTTACGTGAATACGAGGATTTGAGTAGATGTATACTAGGTTGTAGATGTGTTGAATAAATTATGAACCATGCACGTGTACAAATCCTAAGTCTCCTGCTTCGGTAAGAATGACAAGATTTTGTAAGATCGCCCCGTCGATCTTACATCGTACATGCTGGACGGCTAACAAATAATCGGAAAAACTTAAATATTTATTTGCATGATAACATGTTATGAAATATTTGGAAACACTAATGGGCATCCCCTAATTCACCGTCCGTTTTTATATATAGGAAGTACCGCAGGCCGTAGCGTATCCACCATACTTCTACTTCTGATATTGAAAATGCACCACTTGTTCTCACACATAAATACACTATAACGTCTATTAACAACTCCTTCATCACTCGGTGTTGTGTGTATGAAAATATATTGCAACTACCATGGGTTTGTGATTTAGCTTTACAAATCTGCGCCAAGCATTCCATCATAACTCAACTTTTTACAATTTGAGCCAACCAAATTAGAGAATATAAACAAATGATTGATTTTAGCTTCAAATTTCTATTTTTATGCAGGGACACAGATGGTTTTATGGTTACTATTTGACATTGATAGAGTTTGAAGAGGCCATGTCTTTGACGGTGGTGGTGGTTAAATGTGTTATAGCTTTACTTGATGTAACTTTGGTGGTTAAATGTGTTTCGGTTTTACTTGATGTAACTTAGAAAATTTACTACTTGCTCTAATTTGTAATTTGAGTTAGGCCATGTTTGTTTTTCCTATTAAGATCTATGTAAAAACCAGTTCTACAGTCTGATTCTGCTTGAATTAACGATCTCTATGGCTTGAATTACCTCAATTTGTGTAGCAATAATTTCACCAGAGGGTTTCCGAATGGGATTCAGAACCTGCAGCAATTAGCGGTTCTTGACCTAGATGATACTTTGGAAGCCATATCGCGGAGTAAATCAAGATCGAAAGACGATGCTTAGGGCTTGAATCGGTTGCTTAAAAAACCATTGATTAGAAGAGATAATTTGTTGAGAGCATCAAAATATAGGATCTGGATCTATAGGAAAAGAATTTGTGTGAATTGTGATTTTCCGATAGAAGGTGAACGGCGGCGGCGTCTGGGCGGTGTCTAGTTACGTCGGATATCCACCAAAGAGATAATTGGTATTCGATTTGTAGAGTGAGGTTATAAGAAGTTAGGTGAAAATAAGAAGGATAAGAAGCCTTCTCATCCGTTAGATCTGATGATCAATGGCCCAGATGTAATCCCTTAATTAAAACTCAAAAATAAATGGTCAGGTACACGGAGGGGCAATTTGGTCAGATTGCCACTTTTTCTCTTTCCCCCAATTATTAAAACCTTCATAACTTTTTCATACGATATTATTTTTTTATAAAAATTACACCATAAAAACAAGCGTTTTTTTATCTTTAAAACCCATACCATATTGCTATATAAAAAATAAAATAAAAAAATTATGTCAATGACGTGAACATATGACACAACGACCTGAACATATGACACAATTGACCTGAACATATAACACAATGACACAATGACCTGAACATATGACACAATGACACAATGATCTGAACAATGTTCAGGTCATTGTGTCATTGTGTCATATGTTCAAGTCGTCGTGTTATTGTGTCATATGTTCAGGTCATTGTGTTATATGTTCAGCTCATTCACAAATTTTTATATATATATATAGCAATATTGTATGGGTTTTAAATATAAAAAAACGCTTGTTTTTATGGTTAAGCTTTTATAAAAAAATAATATCGTATGCAAAAGTTATAAACGTTTTAATAATTGGGGGAAAAGTGAAAAATATGCATGTTTCCAGATTTGCCCTCCTTCTTATCCTTCTTATTTTGCATAAACTTCTTACGTGAACTTCTCTCTCGATTTGTATATGTGTTAACTATTAGTGGAGTTGTTTACTTTTTCTATTTTTTATCTTTTAAAATAGCATTTCTTATCTAATTTATATTTATATAAATTAAAACTGATAAAATATTAAAAAAAACTGAGACACCCATCTTATTATATAAATTTACAAGTCTTTGACAAGTTTATTTTTAAATTAACTATATAAGTTTAACATTTAAAATGGTGAAACAGACGTTTATTAATGTTCAAATGTTTTACAAAAAACAAACAACTTTAATGATTCAGATTTCAGATATATAAACCACATCTTAACATTCAGAAGTGGTATTCAGATTCAGACATAAATCTCTGATAGAAAACAAACGGGGCCTTAGTTTTTTTTATAATTCATTATTAGCTCATTATTTTTTTTAAGCTTTGATTAGTTGATTATTTGAGAGTTTATTGTTTAAAAACGTTTTTTTTACAAACCGGTTCAACCCAAACCGGTTTCAAGCTGACCCGATTCGGTTCTATAGGGTTTGGATTTTGTTGCTTCAAACCGATTTGTAACCCGAACCGGTTTTGGGCAAACCGGTTTTGACCAAAGTTGACCAAACCTGTTTGTAAAAAACCGTTTTGTACACCTCTACCCTCCATAGTGGGTGTTATTTGCCCTTTATAACGCCCTTTTGGAGCGTAAACACCATTATACCCTAATACATATCGCCTATCCCCCTTCCAGGTGTTATGCATTGCACCCCCCCTTCTCATTCTCTGATTGGTTCAGTCTTTCTCTTCCTCTCTCTTTCTCTCTCTCTCTCTCTCTCTCTCTCTTTTTTAATAAATAAATGACTGATATTTATAAATCCCCTTGCCACTACATAATTTTTACACATGTAGCCCTTTGCTGACGGGGCACAAATTCGCTGCCACATATCATAAATTCGTAATTTACTAAACGTAAGGACTTTACCACTACACATATCCTTAAACTATACCAGTGATATCATTTCTAGCTCGGAGTGTTTTTTCGAAGGAACCAATCATGACTAACATGGTTGTGATCAATGAGCCGGATACAATTGATTAGGAGGCGGTAGCAAGGCCCACATAAGGCTCGTAATTTTTCATAATATTGAAAATTCAAACCGCAGATTTATTTCAATAGTTCTAGTCTTCTAGGTTAACTTAGTTTAACATTATTTAGTTAATCATTTCGTCTTTCGTAACTATAGTTTTATTGGATCTGGAAGAATTTTGATTTGGGCCTTTATTTGAAAGACATGGACTTGGATCTATTGTAACCTTATTAAGCTTAGAAATTCTAATGGCATCTCTATATATATCATTATATACTTGTAACTCTTTACGAGTGATGACGCATG
>JBCNJP010006297.1:0-38037 GCA_039602395.1 Deinandra increscens subsp. villosa
TAAGTCGAATGTTTATGGTATAATAAAGTTAAACACAACTACATATGATATTTAAGTCTACCTTGTTCTTGCAGGTTCTCATTTGCATATAGGTTAAGGCAAATGATGCTCTTCTTCACCGATAATATTTCTGTTTTCTTTTTCAGTTAGTTGATGCATAATTTATTTATGACCCGCTTGAGCTGTATCATTTTCAGGTAAGATTTTGAGTTTGACTATGTAAGGTGTTTCTATAATCTCCTTCATAGGTAGTTAGTTGTATTTTCAATTTTATGAATATTGGTTTCATTGTATGGATTGGTTTGTTTGTCCCACTAAGATTTGACCCTTTCTTATGTGCCTTGGTCTCCTGTCTTCATTTATGTTTTTGTTGGTCTGATTTGAGGCTGCTGTCAGAGTACTTCTCTTTATCATGGAATGTTGGATGTAGTTTGTAGTTTTCTGCTTTGACCGGGTAGCCCATGCTGTTTACTAGCGTATTTGGGTTCATGTTGCAGCTAATATAGGGTTGTGTGTTGACCATCTTGCTTCTGGTTGGTGTACTAATGTATTCTCTATTTTCCATTCGGTTCTAATAAAAACTCTTGTTATTGCAGGCAACTGCAAAGTTGGGGACAAAGGTTTGAAAACCAAACATGGACATGTGAGTGTCTTTTTAATCAATTTGGTTGCTTTATGATTCATGTGGTTTGTGTGTTGACCAGCTTTTATTAAACATGATTCGTTGATGCTCTTTCTGGTAATAAAGATATCACAACATGCAGGTTTTGAAGGTCACTGGGAACTTCCGTGGATGTAGGTTTTGGTCTTTGTTTTTGTTTTTGTTTTTCATGATATACAGGAGACTTGTGTATAGATTTCCACAAAGACCATAATATCAGTTTTTATTCATTTTGCTTTTGTGTGTTCTTTTCCATTTCGGAGACAATACTGGTTGTTCATTAGTTTTCTTCATATGATGAAACTAGGTTTCAAAGTAGAACTGTAAACTTCACAAGTTATCTATTATTGTACCTTGAATTGGTTAATCTAAAGATACCATGGCATATTGATTTGAATGCTTGCTAGCTTACTGATGAATCATCATGCAATTTGTTTTCTATGGATCTTATTTTATCTGGCATACCCGTTAAGTACAACATTCATGATAGCTTTCTATCCTACAAATTTCTACCATGATTTCTATATAAATGCAAGAAACTGCTACACATTTAATACAAATACAATTATACTTCATAACCTGATAAATGAATAAAAACAAGTATCCTTGATTCTATTAACAATAATTAGTGACCTCTAAATTCTCAAATACATGTAATTCTATCAAATGACTTTTTCCTACTATTAGTTTTTACAATATGATCTCCTAATCGCCATCGTTGAATGCGTATGTACCAAATTATAAATTGTCACCGCTATGCTTTGCGCAAATAGAAACGAATATTGCGTTGTAAATTGTCGTTACCGCCGACACGCGAACAAAATACATATAACACGCTATAAACTATCGCTCGCCGCAACGCGCGGGTACCCCACTAGTATATATATATATATATATATATATAGGGTTAGGATCCTGCGAAAACACATCTTTTTGTGAAAACTGCGAAAACAAATATTAAAACTCACGTAACTTTTTCATACGTTAACGATTTTTCATAAAATTTGCGCCAAAAGTCTTAGAATTACGTTATCTTTAAATCTGGAGCAAAATATTAAAAAAAAACTGAACGTTTTTTTTCCCGTGTGATGCACATGTGCATCATATAATTAAAAAAAGTTATAAAATGCTATTTTTTTCTTTAAATCTAAAGATAACACAACTATAAGATTTAGGGTGCAATTTCTTTTTAAACTATTAATGTATATCACATGTATGAGCGTTTTTTTTGGTATGATGCACATGTGCATCATTCAATAAAAACGCAAAAAAATGATGAAAATATATGACATATGGTGCGACTAAGAAAAAAAAAATATTAACTCATACTAAAAGTATGAGTTTTTTTTGTGATGCACATGTGCACCACACAAAAAAATATTTAAAAAAATAAAAAAGCGTTAAGTTTTTTAAAACTTTTATAGGATTAAAGATAATATAATTTTAAGACTTTTGGTGCAAATTTTATAAAAAAAATATTAACGTATGAAAAAGTTATGTAGGTTTTAAGATTTGTTTACGCAGTTCTCACAAAAAAAAGGTGTTTTCGCATGGACCCTTCCCTATACATATATATATATATATATATATACATATATATATATTACTATATATAATACATATTGCCCTAAAGGGCATTTTCGTCATAAAAAATGCTTAATCCTTAAGACGCGTACAGGGGTTATTGCATTGTGTACAAGTGTTTTAAGCATCCATTGTAAACCCTCAAACTTTAAAACCAACACCCGTTGATAAATTGAGGTTAATATGGGTATTAACCACAACTATCTCCTTTATCACGCAGACTGGCCTCGAGAACTCGCAAGCGTGCTTTGCTTTATCGGGAGGAGCATATTTTTGAACGCTCTTCAGCCGCCCATCGATTCTCTCACCCATTGATTGCATCTTCTTTTAATCTTCATATCACTCTCCCCCATTGATTGAACGCTCTTCAGCCGCCTACTCCTCTCGGTCTCTATTCTCCCTTTCAATTGGGCCGCGATTTTGAAGACGTATCACTGCTCCTCCGCCTCCATTCTTCAGCCGCATGATCTTAATGATCACTCACGCCTTCTCCTTCGATTGGTGGTCAGGCCCCTGCTCCACAGAAATTTGAATCGAGATGGAGGCATTATTTGTAATTGAAATTTTAGGTTTCAATCAGAAATCTTGATGGTAATTATTCTAATCTGTTAAAACAACAGTTCCATTCCTGAATCACTTCAGCGCTCTTCAAATATAGCCTCCGATCTTCCATCTGAATTTCAGAAGCACATTTATAACAATCGAAAGAGCTCGAAGGTATGGCTATTTGATCACTGTTACATGAATGTTTTAGGTTTATCACCTCTAATTGTTTTTCTGTTGTCTTTTTTGTTTTGTTTAAATTAAATATTAGATGAAACTAAATGGGAAGAGGAAGAGTGGATGGGAAGAGGAAGAGTGAATTAACACTTGACTCAACTTTCCATGTGGTGTTAATTTTGAATAAAATCCAATATGTTCATCTTTACTTCATATTCTATGACTAGGTTACAGGTATGGTTCCATTTTGGTGAAGATGAAGTCGATCTTGATGGGCTGCAGTTCGAAAAAGGTTTCTCCCCTTCAGGTAATATACTTGTCTACTTCAGTTTTAGGGTTTTCACTCAAAATCGGTCTATTGTTGCATTCTTATCTTCTGCGTGCCCTAATTTCTACTCTTCAATCATCCACGAAGCTTCTATTTTTCATTGATACGACAGAAGAGGAGCGATGGTGGACCAATATTCAGCCGTTTGGTCTCCAAGGAGATTTAAACAGGTATAAAACTCAAATAATTTAAATGTGTTGATATCATTAATCCATCTGATGTATAAAACAAAAAATTATGATATACTAATATATTCTATTATCTCTTCAAACATATTTGACTAATTCTGATTTGGAACGAACTTGATTAACGTGAACATAGAATTATCATATACTGTTTAATTCTATTTACATTGATAAAGCATGATTATAGGCTTTTTTTATGGCCATGGTGGTGCAAAGGCTGCAGAACTTTCAACCAATAATCTAAATACAAACATAATGTGTATATAACCGATTCTATTTGTTATAAATCTGGACGGCTCCCTCTTGAATATATATTGAATTGGAATTTGGCTATTTGCTAATATTGTCTTATGTGCTCATACTCAAATTTTCTACTGTCAAGATCTTGAAACACTCCATTGAATTTGTGTTTTTTTTTTACTGCAGGGGTAGGCGTGGATCCTAATGAAACACGAGCCTGACCACCACGGTAGAGGTGATATGGAAGGAGACCGACCTTGCTGTCACAACGTCATTTTGTTTGCCACTTTTCCTCTCGCCTTAATGTTTATTGCTAGCTATCTCAAGTGAATAATTTATTATGCTCTTTGAATTCCTGTTGATTTTTGCATAACTAAATAATTTAGTGTTTTTGTGCATACTATTTCTTTGTACAAAAACAGGTGTGTAATTGAGGGAATAAACTAGATTAGTCAAAAGCAAAATAGATATATATATATACATAGAGGAGAAGCTTTGAGTTCTGTTGCTGGTTTGTGTGTTTCAAAATGGTGAGGGTTTTGTTGCGGGTTTATGTTTGCACATTTAGGTAGCCCATGACGGTAATTTGGGGAGATTTGGGTCTCAAGTGTAGAGCAGGTAATTATGAGCAAGTTAACGAGATTAACTCATTTCTTCTTTGAGAAGGGTTGTTACCTATTCATATTGCAGGTACGACAGTTAGCATTTAGTATTTCCCCTTTTCATTGGCTTTCATTTTAACTGATTTGTTTGTTATTTTCCTTATATTCTTCCAGATTACGTGAGCCAATTTGTTATTTCTCTTTCCCTTTTAGACTGCGGTAGCTAACTAACAGGTTTGAATTTTGTTTTGCTTATGTTACTTCTGATGATCTTTTAAATAGATTTTTCACTATCTTTTCAAACTTTTGGGCTGTAGTCCTATGTGTCTAATGAGGCAAAGACTAAACTGAGTGTATGGAGGATGGAAGAAGAGGACTATTATGAAACAAATCCTGATGATTTGTTAACCACTCTTCATCCGATTTCTGCTTGCATGGTTGGCTCCCTTCATAAGTCCGGTGGAATCATTATAAGGCTATCAAGGTAAAATTTCACATTTTTTCTTACTCCATTTGTAGGTATCATTATGCTAAAGGGTTGGCGACTGAAACCTTTTAGGTTTTCAGTTACCCAGATTCATTTTTTTTTTGGACATATTTTGCACCCCCGTTCATTGATTTGTTGCTTTGTTCAGTGATGTAGACGTTATTTTGTAGGAATTTTAATTTCACTCAGCTCTGTGGTTGTTAGCATCTTCTATTTGAAGTTTTCTAGCATTTAGACTGTAATTTAATCAGGTGCTTCATATCTCATTTTTAACTGTATCTTTAATTTACATCTGTTCACTTTTTATTGTATGATTTCTGAGCTCTGATGATTATTTTGAAATCATATAATTTTAACTATCTTAGATGTTATTTAAGGACATTTCTTTGAATTTATTTGCATCCACCATTTTTATAAGTCGTTTGAAGAGGAAACAGAGTTAAACAAACTAAATGCTTGGCATAATTTTGACTCAAACCCTTCAAATCATAAGGCTGTGAAATCTGATTTTTTTTGCATATCATGAGCAACTGTACTTATTGGGATATTATGTAACCATACTCAAACATAACAGTTTGTTTTAATTGATGTTTCTCTACCCCCCATAACATATTTTTGATCAATTTATTTATGTTCCTGTGGGTATCTCTTTCATCTTCTTTCTTCTCTGTTGTATCTTTCAAGTTTGAGTTGCTTCTCAAATCTGACCATCAGCTATTAGGAGGAGTCAAGTGCTAATTTTTATGTGAATGTTTTGTTTAATTTGCACTAATGTTTGATAATGCTTGAAGGTTCTTTAGGTTCTTTCAATTGCAGAAATTTGTCCCTTTGGCTACACATTACATAGGTAAGAAACTGTGAAAAATACCCATACAGGGCTGGAAACATATGTGTACATGGCTGGGAATACGTCAGCTCAAGAATGGCAATACTCCCCCTCAGGGCTAGCAGACATTTGCATTATTGGGCATACATAAGGAGTTTAGAAATATTTACATAGTATTAGTAAGGGCATGATTTGTATATACTAATGTGCTTAATAATGTACATTTTCAGTTAAAGCCACACTCTAAGAGCGTTAGTGACCGAGTCTCATGCAGGGTTAACAAAACCCTCCTTTTATTAATAAATAAAAGAAAACTTGAAGAAGTTTTACTACCCGCTTCAGGTACTACTCTTTAGTGCTTTACTTATATTTTTTATAGAATGCATTGTCTTAGTGGTCCATTGGGATTGAACAAGGGCTTGCTATACATTTTTTATTTATTCACAGCTTAATACATTGGCAATATTCTTGCAAGTCAGTGAATCTTGCTTTATATGATGTCTAAACTATGCATATAAATCTTACATTCATTTATTATCAAGAATGAGTTTCTGTCTTTACTTTATATGGTAACTTTAGTACTTAATCTAATATATTTGATCCTTACGTCGATTGGCACCCACTATAAACATCTACACACAACTCATGTGTCTTTTTGTACAGTCAAGAATGGCAATGCATTTGTTTTTGTGTTATTTTCTTGATCAACTGCACTGGGAGAGTAACCAAAAGCTGGTATATGCTGAACCGTGCTCATCATCGCTGAAAGTTGAAACAAAACAAGCTTTTTAACCTTAAAAAATCATAATATAGTCTTGAATTTATTTCGAGATTGTTTAGACCCATATATGAAATGAATGATTAAATACATGAAGTAAGGTACTTGGTAATATTATAAAGCCTGATTGATTTTTTTTTTGAACAGAATATGCTGACTGCTTAGGATCATTCACGTTGAATTGCTATAATAATCCCAGGTACTGAGATGGATTAATCAGGAATTGGTCCAATTTGAAGTAAACAGGATATGGTTCCTACACCTGCTGCTTCTACATTTTGAGGTTAAATTACCAATATGATATCTTATTGAGTGTATTTTTTTCAATATGGTTTAATTGAAAAAAATATGATAACATTTTGAGGTCTAAGACATCCAAATTTGGTTTTGATTGAAATGAATACTCAAAAAGTCAGTGGAAAGAAAATTTGTTACAAACTTCAATTTAAAAGTTGCCGTGGCCCTCTTCTTCTCTATTGAGACACACAAGCCTCTAAATGTTCGAATCAATGATTACTTTCAGAAAACAACAAATCAACTTTGAGATTGTATTTTATGAAGTTGCCTTTTAAATTGTAATTGGATGTGCATGTACTCATTATAAATTGAGCTCGGGCCGTATCGTGCTTACAGAAACGAATACCGCGATGTAAATTGTTGCGACGTTGTAACACGTGAAAAATGACAAATAACATCCTATGAATTGTCGCCGCATCGTGCGGGTTTCATTATATTATAGTTATAAAATCGTTATTATTAATTTCACCATCTATAAAGTACACATTTGGTAATCACGATCGACATGCGTCATGATCTCATCATACACGATTGCAGTTTTGTTGCCGTAATATTGCGCGGGTTGCATCCCATGTCATGAGTCTTGTAAATTGTTGCCACCGTCGAATGCACATATACCACACTATAAATTATTGATGCATTGCATCGCGCTAGAAACGAATGTCGCGTTGTTAATTGGAAAGTTCCTAAAGATGTCTGAAGCCTTTTTAGAAGCATTTTCAGGTATTTGTTTGAGTTCTGAAAAAACGAATACCTCGATGTAAATTGTCGTGCCGCCATAAGCGAACAGAAGACGAATACCGCGTTGTAGTTTGTTGTACCGCTGCAACGCGCGAACAAAAGACGAATAACACACTATATATCGTCGCCGCCGCAACGCGCGGGCACACGGCTAGTATATATATATATATATATATATATATATATATATATATATATATATATAGATAGATAGATAGATAGATAGATAGATAAATAAAATGAGTTTTTGGACTTAAGTAGTCGCAGTCAATGTGGATTGGAAGAACTGAACCAGTAACAGGTAGACAAATTGTTTATTTACAAATTTGCGTTAAGATTGTCTATTGGCAGGCAACTAGACCGCCTCTCAACCTCAAATTTAGTATCACTACACTCCCAGGAGATCGCTTGCGAGGAGTACGAACCCCAGGGAACTGTGCTTCCAAATAGAAAAATATAGTTGTATAATGCCACTTACTTACGGGACCCCCTCTCAGGCCAGTACACCGTACTTGACACGCCGACATGAACCAGCAGGGGAACAACCCTACGTGCCAGAAATATTATTATGAAAATGATCTTTTTGAGGGACTAAGGTCTATTTCTTCCATGCACCGCTCTCGCGCATGCACGTCCAGCGTAACTAGAGCCAAGTTCACAAACATGTACCATCTCAGCTTCTGTGAAGTGACAAAATATTACCAACCCCTATTCCCAACCAAATACTTTCAGCCTGCACTTGCGTGACAGCCGGGTTTGCTTACATAGACATAAGGACCCCGAATGTATCATGTAGCATGGGGCTCGAGTCACCCGAAGGATCATGCATCGTCCCCTGACCAGGTGTCACAAGTCCGGTCCTTAGGATTTCGACTACCCAAATGGTCTGTGATACGTAGAGCACGTTTGGTTCAGAAAATTAGTAATAAACTTTCAATAAAAAGGGTTTTCACAAAGTCATTACACACACCTTAAGACAACTTTATAAAGACAACTCGAAACTTGTTAAAGGTTGATTATTTCCAATCAAGTGTAAGAATTTGGCTAATCATAGCTTTAAGATTTGCCAAAAAGTAAAGGAAGATTTCATAGATAAAAATACATTCTGTTACTTTAACTGGTTAATGTTCTTATAGGCAGTTCTTGACTTCGGCAAGGGGCATGACATGCAGAGGCACGGGGCATGCCATGTCAGGAGATCTCTCGGAATCTTCTGTTTCAGAGGGGGTTTATTCTGCAAATGGGTTAGGTTTAGAAATGAAAAGGGTTTAGGCTCAAAAAGGCTTACTAGGGAGATGTTTTTGGTAGAGAATGGGGTGAGAAGATAGAAATCCTAGGTGCCTCAATCCTTTAATGATGTGGCTTCTGATTTTGTCCATCTCGGGACGTAATATCGTGTAAAATTCTACCTCTGTCGCGTTTACCTGGTTTCTCTCAAAGAAAAGAAGAAGATCATGGTTATAGTTGATCATGCTATAAAGGGGCTCAAATTCTTACTGGAGAAGGTTACAGTTCATGCACTGTCGGCATGGAAGTTGGGTAGGGTTTCCAGAGCCTTAGCACAAAGAAAGAGTGCACGCCTTACGATGTCTGAAATAGAAAGCGGGGTTAGCAAAGGTGATGTTAATAATAGGATTAGCATTGAGGACTCACTGGGTCACACTATAGAGAGGGCAGTCGTCAATTGCCAAGCAATCTACTAGCCCCTTGACGGTTGCGACGACGATTGTCGTGACCTATGCTAAGAAATGAAAGAGAAACGATAATGAAACAAAGGGTACGACCGAGTGAATGTTCAGTCCGCAATCACGATAGTGAGAGACATCATATAGGACACTCGAATTGGAGTGTCACAACACGACCGAATATGAAAAATCATAGAATACCGAATCATAAGAGAAAATAGCAAAATCACCGACACATAAATTGAGAAATTCAGTTGAAATCCGTTTAAGACACAAATGATTGAGTATAATACTCATATGATCGTGAAGTAGTGTAACTCAAATGATCATAGATTCTTGAAAACTTCCACATTAACACATAAACCACAAAATCGAGCGATTCATGGAAAACATACGGAATGGCCCTCATTTCCTGAGTGGGAAACTACAACCGTGACTGATCAGAGTAAGATCCTAGTGATTGACATGCTTTGCCTAATAGGTTTCGGCACGCTCATAAAGGTGTCCCAGTTAAGCGTCCGGGTCCGTCAATTCGAACTTGTACGCAATGCTTGGCTTAGTTAGAGACCTCGACTACCGGTGCTTCTACCCTTCCAGTTACTACACGTCAATCACTAAGGCCCCGTTTCTCACGTGATTATAAAATCGAGAAATCAATTTCCTAGATGGTACGTAAGGCACCATTTCTAAGGAAAGAGACTAGGAAGCCTCAAGTGATTTGTGTACAAATGTGTTCTAAATGACAAAGGCAACAATTGAAACAACCATGATTAAGAAGCAATTATAGGACATATAAATTATATAGGCATGCTATCCATGAGGGACTCATGTAGGACACCTAAAGCATAATTCTAGGTCAAGCCGGTTCTAATAACCTAGATCCCTAAAGCCGTGGCTCTGATACCAATCTGTCACACCCCAACCGATGGCGGAATACTTCGGGGAGCGATGATTATCCAGATGCTCTCAACACTAATTAAATGTTGTGATATTCTTAATCAGCCCATTTCATAACATTGGAGTAATACATGATAATTCGATATAATCAAATGATAAATAATATATTAACTTGATTAATTTAGGTCTCACTAAGTCCACATGCATCCTAAAGTGTCATCAACGCGATCAACAACATCAAAAGCAAAGCATGCAAACATGTACAAAATAAAGGTCAACTACGAATAGTTGGTGAGTGACGTGGCTGTGGTGTATATAAAATATTGCGTTATTTGTGACACATTTTTAGCAGTTTAGCCTTTAAATTTATAAAACACGATTTACTTAAACTACTACTATTTCACCACATTCACGGGCAAGTGCACCCATCGTGGAGCAGTATAGTAGTGGCAAGTTGAATCGGGATCGTTCAAAGACACAAAGAAAAAGGAGGGACTCTTGATACTTCACCGTTGTTGACGTCTAACCTGACCATTCTTCAAGTGAAGATGTTAGTAAAAATTATAAAAATAATAATAATATATATATATATATATATATATATATAATATTATAAAAGTCGTGTCTTTGTCAACTCGGTCGCAGATAATATCATTTGGGAGATTTATAATTGGTGATGTTGGTAACCCGTAAATTATACCCTTCCCTTATAAATAATTCGACAATAGGCAACTAGACCGCCTCTCAGCCTCAAATCTAGTATCACTACTCTCACGGGTGATCGTTTGCGAGGAGTACGAACCCCGGGGAGCTGTTTCGTTGGCAAACAAATATAGTGAAACTAATGCCACTTAGTTGCAGGACCCCCTCTCAGGCCAGTACACCGCACTTGACAAGCCGTCATGAACCAGCAGTGGGAACAACCCTACTTGCCAGATTATTTTATTATAAAAATGAACTTTCTAAGGGACTAAGGTCCCTTTCTTCTGTGCACTGCTCTTGCGCATGCATGTCCGGCGTAACCAGAGCCAAGTTTACAAACACGTACCATCTCGGCTTCCGTGAAGTGACAAAATACTACCAACCCCCATTTCTAACCAAATACGTTCAGCCTTCACTTGCCTGACAGCCGGGTTTGTTTACATAGACAAAAGGACCCTGAACATATCATGTAGCATGGGGTGTGAGTCACCCGAAGGATCATGCATCGTCCCCGGCCGGGTGTCACCAGTCCGGCCTTGGGATTTCGACTCCCCAAATGGTCTGTGATATGTAGAGCAAATTTGGTTCAGAAAATAAGTAATAAACTTTCAATAAAAAGGTTTTTTTATAAATTCATTAGTTCACCTTAAAGCAAGTTTACAAAAATAGTTTACCAACCCACCACAGACACATTTATTCCCAAACGAGTGTAAGAATTTGGCTAACAATTGTTAGCCTAAAGATTTGCTTAATACATAATGAAAGATTCATAGACAACTAACTATTTATTATCACCAAAAGTTAAAGTTCTTATAATACTTTAACGAGAAGACACAAGAACACTAAAACAAATGGCTCAAAAATAAAAGATGGTAGAACTAGGTGGAAAAAATCGAGTTTGGCACGGGACATGCCAGTCAATGGCATGGGGCATGCCATGTCAGCCCGGAGATTGGTATCTTCTGTGTTAGTTGCCACGGGGTCTTGCCATTTTAGCATGGGGTCGTGCCATGTAGAGGCTTCAGGGGGACGTGGGCATGTCTATCAAAAGGTTGTCGGGCCTGAGCTAGAGATGGGCACGGGGCATGCTAGGCTGAGGCACGTGGCGTGTTGAACTCCAGAAATTACCAATTTGCTCATTTTGATTAGTTTTTCTACATTTTCCGCTCCTTTAGTGATTTTAGCTTAATCAAACCTGAAAAACTACAAAGAAGACAAAAACACTATTTTCTTGTGATAGTTAGTCAGATTTTACCCAATACGCGAGGGATATTTACATAGAAAATATGTATATATTAAGGTACATCAAACATCCCCACACTTAGACTTTTGCTTGTCCTCAAGCAAACTTAGAAAATAGTTGCCGTTCACCTTTTTCTGATTTTGACCTTGACCTGTTATGAACCGATCACATGCCTAACAACATGATTTCCAATTACATCGATCCTTTTTCTCCATTTAGTTAAATTATTCTATTTTTATTAAAGTATTGAAAGCTACAGACAAGTTTACTATAAAGTTTAGATTTATGTAACTATGTACACCCCACAAGGGATCACTTGACACAGCGGGGTTAGTATATGTATAGACTTTTGAGGGATCACTCATACCAAGGTGAAATCAAGCAAGAGTTGTAGGCTTATGAAGGGATCGATCCGCAACAGATCTCGCCAAAATCCATGTGATCATCATGAGGGCTTACGGGTTTTGAGGGTAGGCTAAGGCTAAGGGTTTGAAGTGATATAAAAAGGGTTAAAAGTTGCAAAACTTGGATTTTTCGGAAAAGTTTAACTGTTGAGGTTTTTTGTGACCAAGGCGGGGTAATAACACTAAAGAGCTTTTTCTTTTTTATTTCCAGAAACAGAACAACACAATTATTTTTTTGAATCAGCATAGATTCTTCTTATCATACGAATTTCTGCAGCAACTGTCTGGGTGGATGACATCGTATTCTGAGGATTGAAAGGTCACTTATTTTTTAAAAAACTTTCCACAAAATCTTTTGTTTTGCAAAAATAAAGGGGTGTAAAAGAAAAAAATACTATTTTGAGTGTAAAGGGTTTGGGCTACGCAAATAAATTTGTAGGTTTTGAAACGAAAGGTTTAAGCTCAAAGGGGTTAACTAGGGGACAATTTGGGAGGTAAAGTGATATTTGGGGTGGAAGAAAGAAGAAGGCTTTATCCTAGAGGCCTCAATCACATGAAAACATGTTTCCCGACTTTGTCCATCTTGGACCGTATACCCTTACCAAGTTCTGGCTTGAATGGCTCACCTGGTTTCTCATTATTTTTGTAAAGGATGAGCATGTTAGATATGTACAGGGGTTGGCTCAATCACTCTTTGAAAATGTGGGAAAAAGGGTTTTAAGTACCAGTTTCATAAAAATAAACTCTGTGTTCATTTTGCTATACCCAAAAAATACCTCTGAATACTTGAATAATGCAAATGGGTTTTGAATCTTTTCAGTTTGGAAAACATAGTTTTTATTCATGCGATTATGGTTCATAAACAAGTGTTATTGGCTTTTTCAGAAGTCAAAGTTTGGTTTATTTTCGAAAAAAATTTATGGACAATGCAAAAGTTTTAGTGTTGTGTATTTCCAGCTAAGATTGACAATCCCGTCCCCACACTTAAATTGCACATTGACCTCAATGTGCTTTATTGTTTGCAAAAATAAAGAAATAATGTGATTTAAATAATTTAAGGGAAAGAGATTCGTCACCGACTGCTTCCTTCAAACACGCGGAGTGCTTCTGAATCTGCATGGCTTGGCTGAAAGTGCTGACTTCTGCCTGCTCCTCCTCGCTTGTCTTCCTTATTTATTACCTACAAGACTAAATTAAACTATAAAATACTTGTCCTAGAGATCCGTTAAATCTTCCGCGTCTCAGCAAGAATATTCTTTGCTGGTTTGAGGTCTCAGAGTTACACTAGGCGAACCTCGATCTCCAGTGCTAGTAATAAAACTAAACTACTAATACTGAAAAAATACAACTAAACTAATCAAAACTACGATAAGTATCTAAAATAAAAAGTGTAAAAGAAAAGGAAGGGGCGGAATTCTGACAGTCCGAAAGATGTGTTCTTTGAAGCCCGTCTTTTTCTTAGGCTTTTACCTTAGATGTCACACCCCCAAATTAACCACTAACGGAGTTTATACCGTTAAAGGGTGCGAGCAAACCAGGACCACAACCATTAGTTACAAATACTAAACGAATCAGAGTAAAGTCCAAACATTCATCATAAAACAGTTTAAGAGTTTGCAGCGAAAAGAAAAACATGAGTATCTTAGCACTAACCACGTGCTTAAATTACAAAACATAAATTGTTGTTCAATTCCCAAATTTAAGTTCAAAATGAAATAAGAAACTTCGGGTGCCATGCCAACCTCCGGTGGATACTCCTCAGCGATCTGCAAAAGTGAAAACCATACAAGTGTCAACCTAACGGTTGGTGAGTTCACAGTGGGCATGTCATGCAGTAGCCCGGTCTCATAAGCGTATGTATCAACATATAAATAAGTAATAGTTTTGCAAAACAATGCCAAGTGCTGAATTATCGAATATGCACTAGTTAAGTAAAGATTAAAGCGGTCAACCGATATCGCGGGTAGCTAATCCGGTTTCCATGCACTAAGGAAGTTCGTACCAAAGCTGACGTAACAGAGTTCGGCATTTGCCGATGGTTTGTGTCTCCAGTTGTGTTCCTCATGGGACCCACAACTAAAATAGGCTGATATTGAACTCCGTTCGGCCTCCAACCGGTTGGCTACACATTTGTGTACCGCGGAGCAGGGTTTGTCAAACCCTCAGTAGATCTACCCAACATCCCCTCGCTTCGCAAATTAATGGTACTAAATTGTTGAGGACTTTTAAGTTTTAAGGCATCCTTAGAAATCATGTGATATCATTTGGTTTAGACTTTAACCTACACTAGTCATATTAGAACCGTTTATTCTGGATTTCATTTGAAATCCTAAAAAGAGTTTAAGTGTCAAAATGGTTGTTCCGGATTTCATTTGAAATCCCAAATGAGTTTAAGTATTAAGTAGTTGGTTGCGGATTTCATTTGAAACCCCAAGGATGGACAGTTGCAAGTGCTTCCCATAAAACGCTCCAACTTCCATAACAGATATCCCATTTGGCAATACCTCACATTGCCAGCGTTGTTTTCCGTTAAATAAATTCGTTGTGACCCAAACGGGCTCACGATTAAAGGGTTAGTGAAACTCACCTTAGGTTGCTCAGCTTACACTTCAAATAATCCAATTATGATTGCTAACGAAGACCTAATAATCAGATTAAGGTCTTAGGTGTTAGGTTGTGTCTAAACTTTAACTACGTCACTATGGCCCATAACATAGCACGTTGGAACTACGACTCGACATACCGACACACGACACCGATGGTTGATCATAAATGAGGGTAAACATCACTCAGAAATCAAAGCATGTTTCTTTATTGCATAATCATGTAAGTCATGGCATAACATTCAAATAAGTTGCACAAGTTTGGGTTTTGGTCTGGCACAGTTTCGCTACACAGTTTCGCTAGCTAGATTCGCTCGAAACTGATGACACAGTTTCGCTAGCATAAATTCGCTAGAAACTGGTTTGAACTTTCATTCATAGAAGGCACAGTTTCGCTAGATAGATTCGCTCGAAACTGATGGCACAGTTTCGCTATCTAGTTTCGCTCGAAACTGATTTGAACTTTCGTTCAGTAGTCTATGGTTGTTTCGCTCAGTAGTTTCGTTCAAGCAATACACTTAGTTTCACAGGCGACACTATAGTTTCGCTGTATAGTGTCGCTGGATGAATATTCAAACAGTTTGCGAAACTACAGTTTCGCCTAACGAATGGTTAGTTTCGCTAGTCGCAGAAAACTCGTAAATTTGACCAAAAACCAATCTAACAGCTTCCATACTTCATATAATTCAGTATCTAGCATGCATAAACATTTACCAACATTAAACAGTAAAATCTAACACCTTAAACACGAGTTTTCACATTCAAATCATCAAGAACACCTCAAAGCTCATTTTAAGCACAAAGTTAACCTAACGAGCATGGATCTTCATTATGGCCGGATTTTACACGTAAAGTTGCAGACTTTATGCTAGATCTAACATTCCTAAGCATCATATCAGAAGCATACACGATTTCATGAAGATTTGGTCATGCTTTAAAGTAAAACACATAAGAAATGCATGAAAATGGTTTTGGGGACTCACGGTTTGATCTAGGATCCAAATGGATGAGTTCACCAACTGAGATGACGGCGACTCGTGGTGGTTCTCGGCTGGCTTGGTGGTTCTCGGTTGGGATCCAACGAGAGAGAGAGAGAATGGGAGTGTGTGTGTGTGTGTGATTTGTGTGATGTATGAATTAAATGAGGATTAGGGTTTTATTTCATTTAAATACTAAGGCTTTGGTGGGCTTTCATTGGGATTTGGGCCCCAATTATTAGTCCATCATTAGCCCATGATTAGAACCAATGCATACACCCTAATTACTTGATTAATCACATAAATACACAATTAAGCAATTTGTCACACATAATTCAACAAGTAAACAAATAGTCATGCTTTTGATAATAATCATGCATTCAAATCACGTTGCACATAATTCCACATAGTGGTAATAAATAAATAAACACATAACACATATGGACGGGTTCGGTGATCAACCAAAGGTCGTGGACGTATTCGGCCTAGTTAAGCATTAGTTACTAAGTTAACACTCATAACGTAACTAACGGAGATTGTCTAACGGAAGTTAACCTTGGAATTCTCGGATGTCACATTAGACATCCATGGTAAGCCGCCATGGCACGCCAAGTTTAGTATACGGGTCTTCTGGCTAGACCCGCAATCCTGGTCTAGAAGAGTGATGATGGGGGAGAGGCTTCCTCCATTATTTAATATGCGAAGTCTATACCTGATTCGATGGTTTCCACCACTTGTAAAGTACCATCCACTTTCCTACCCACATCAAAGGTTGCTTCGTGGTAGCTAAATTTATCATTAATATGCCGCTGCTCATGTCTACCACTTCTTGTGTCATTTCCATGAACGGTCGTCCGAGGATAAGGGGTACCTCCTTGTCTTCTTCCATGTCCAAGACAAAGAAGTTGGCAGGGTAAACGATCTCTCCTATCTGAACCAGGAGGTTCTCAGCAATCCCTGAAGGATACTTCATTGACCGGTCAGCCAACTGGATGCTCATCCTGGTAGGTGTGGGTTTATCGAGGTTCAACTTGTTGAACATGGTGGATGGCATAAGGTTTATGCTTGCCCCCAGATCAGCAAGTGCGTTTGAAACCACAATGTCCCCAACTCCCCATGGTAGTGTGAAACTGCCAGGATCTAGTTGCTTTTAGGGAATCGTTTTGGACAGAATGGCAGAGCATTCTTCCCCTAGGCTGACGAATTGAGTTCAACGATCTTACGCTTGTTATTCAGGAAGTCTCTCATGAATTTTGTGTACTTCGACATCTGAGAAAGAAATTCCACAAAAGACAAGTTAATATGCAACTGTTTTAGAAGATTCACGAGCTTACCAAACTGTTCCTCATTCTTGGCTTTGCTAAGCCTGCTTGGATAGGAAACTTTGGGTCCTTCATGGTTTCTTCAACAGCTACAGGGATAGGTGCTTCAGTTTGATTTTGAAGAGGTGGGGTTGGTGTTATTGAACTCGGAGCAGCTTCTTCAAGGCCAACCCTTCGGCTACGGAGTGTAATAGCATTTACCATTGCTTTGGGGTTGGTCTCTATGTTGCTAGGGAGAGAACCTAGGGTTCATTCACCTACTGTTTTGGCTATTTGACCAAGTTGGTTCTCGAACGTTTTGAGAGAGGCTTGCTAGTTTCGAAGTTCAAAAGCATTGCTTATGAACTTCTTCTCCATCTTCCTCTCAGCTTCTACGAACATCTGAGATATAGATTCTTCAATGCGAGCGATTTCTGTCAGACGAACTGCTTCCTTGGTGGTTATTGTTTTGCCACGGCTGCTACGAGAAGTTGTGATTGTTACCTGGTTGCTGACTGTTCCCATTGCTCCTCCACCCAGAGTTCTAATTATTCCTCCACTCATAATTTCTTTCCATATGCTCCCTGCTGGCGGGGTTGATTTTGCATGAAGTTAGCATTTTCGAGCTTACCTTCCACCATAAAACTCCAGTTTTCATGTGGGCCTCCACACCCTTCACATTGCGGGGGAACGTCTGTAGATTTGCAGGTCTCTAGCTTCTTAACTTTTGAGGTCAAGGCCTCAATTTGGGCTTTAAGAGTAGTATCTTCATCAAGAGGGTGCATACCAGGAGCCTTTGCCTTTCCATTGCGAGAAGTGTGCCACTGAAAGCTAGTTTGACCAATGTCTTCAATTTTGGAGAAGACTTCCTTAGGACTTCCATTTCCTAAAATTCCACCAGAGTTGGAGTCAAGGATTTGGCGGGTTTGTGGGTTGTAGGGCTATATTTATGTAAGGCATGAACATTAGTGTTGGGCTTAGTTTATATTAGTTTTGGGCTTATAATTTACTAGTTAGTGGGCTTGTTTAGTGTTTATGATTGGGCCATGTGGGCTTCCATATAGTTTACGATTTGTATAGTGGGTAGTATATAAACCCACTTGATTATGATTGTAACTAAGCTTTTCGATACATCTTTCACAGTTTACGATTTCTTGGTTGCTACATGTTTACGATCAGCTTCAATAGTAGTGTTTATTGATTCAAGACTTCATCTTTCTCATAGATCTAGTCTCTTCTACTACTATTCTTCTTGAATCGATCTTATACGAGGATTCCGCACTCGTGTTTGATTAGATATCGTGTGTTTGGGAGATTTCCGGACCTACAATTGGTATCAGAGCTAAGAATCTTAGATTCGAGGCTCTCACGATATTGATTCAAGTGTTTTCTGGGTTGTTGTTCGTGTTTTTGTTGAAGATTCGAAGGTTCCAGGAGTTTTCGACTGTTGCTGCTGCTGTTCATCGAGTTCTTGGGTGTTCACGATTGCGTTTTTTGGGTTTTTAGTGTGTTTACGACAGGGTGTGTTGAAGATCTGCATCATTTGTGAGTTTACGACATCAAGATCACATTTTAAGGTGTTTACGACCCGGCAAAAAGAGTATACGATTGTACTTGCAAATCGTAATCGTGTTTACGATTTAGTTGGCTCGGAAACAGAGTTTACGACATTTTCGGATCGGAATCAAGAGTTTACGACTACGAGATCGTAATCATCAATCGTAATCTCGCGTTTACGACTTTATAAGGCGGTTAGTGAGTTTACGATTTTGTCTTTGATCGTAAAGGGCTTTCTCGATCGTAATCATCCTTTTACGATCGTAATCAGGTGTCTTTTATCGTAATCTCATATTTTGGACTTTTAACGTTAGTTTTAAGTTTCCTAAGCTATCAGGATGGATTTTGAACCAAGTATGTATCAGAAGTTGGACTTCGAGATTGGCTCTATCAGTCGTCCACCTAGACTCACTTCGGCGGATAACTTTTTGGAGTGGAAGTACAGGTTTGAAAACCATTTGAAGAGTGTTGACTTGAGATTGTGGAGAGCGGTAATTAATGGACCACACATACCTACTCATGGAGAAGGAGCTAAAGCGGGAAAGGCTAAGACTGAAGAAGAGTTTGAAGATGAGGACTGGGAAAGGTGTAAGAAGGCTGAGAGGGCGTTTGCAATTATGACCATGGCACTAACACCTCACATTGCTCAAGGATTTAGGCATTGCAAGACGGCGAAGGAACTCTGGAATGCATTGATTGTCGCCTATGAGGGAAATCCGGACATTAAGGCAAGTCGAAAGCAAATGTTGAAGCAGAAATTCAATTTGTTCAACCATATCCAAGGTGAATCGTTTGAAGCGCAAGTGCAAAGGTTTGTATCTCTGATGGCAGAAATGTCAAGTTATGGTGTGGAGCCGGAATTGGAAGACAAGAATTTGAAGCTGCTGAACAGTTTACCAAAGTCATGGAACACCAATATCTCAATCATTAAGGACAACAACAAATTGAGTGAGTTGTCTCTTGATGAAATGATCAACAAGTTGAAGTCCAAGCTTATTGAGGATAAGCAGCGTGAGTTGAATCATATAAGCTCTCTTAGTTTGGCTGGGAAACTGAATCAAGCTTTGTTGTCGGAAGAAGTAGATGTGAAGCAGAAAGGAAAGTCTGTTGGAGGTGGATCAAGTTCTGTGACTAAAACAAATGCTTTTGTAGCACAACCTCAATCTAGTTCAAGTGGAGGTGACAATTCTGAGGCTGCCAATGATCCCAATTTTGCACTTGGTATGGGATTCATGAACAGTTATCATGCTTTAATGGCCGGAACCCTAATCCCTACTGAGATCCTATCAGGAGAGCTGAATCAGATAAATCCAGAGGATGTGGAGATGTTGGATGTCTCTTGGCAGATGGCTATGGCTGTGTTCAGGGCTATGAAGTTCATGGCGACTACAGGGAGAAATGTTTGGAAGGATCAAGACAAGATCAGAATGGGGTTTGACAAAACCAAGCTTAGGTGCTACAATTGTGATGAATATGGGCATTTTGCAAGAGAGTGTAGCAAGCCAAGGAAGGAGAAAGCAGAGATAAAGAAACCAGCTGATGGGAAGGCAAAGGCAGAGACAAGCGCTTTGATAGTACAGGAAGGAGGAGGATATGACTGGACCTCCCAAATGAAGGATCTGAGCCTGACACATGCTATGATGACTGCTATGGATGATGATGATGAGGAAGAGCATGCTTTTGTTGTTACTGAAGATGAACCTGAGGAGAATGAAGCTATGGCAGCTGACCACACCAAGGTATGTTCTAACCCTGTTTGTGATCATATAATTACTGGTCTTAGACAATTTTGCAAAAATTTTCAATTAGAATTGTTTGAGGTAAAATGTGAAAGAAGCTCATTTAAGGGTAGGTGGCAAAAGAACGGAGAAAAGGTTAAAGCCCAGAAATTAGACATAGTGAAATATAAGAAACATGCAACTGAGAATGCTTATCTGTATGACAATGCTAAGTTAAAAATAGCAGAACCTACTAAGCAAATAGATGAACTTAAGCATAAAAACAATGAGTTGCAGGTTAAGCTTGATATAAATCTTATGAGAAGCAAAAGAATGTTACAGGCTAGTAAATCTCTGGACACATGCATTACTGAGGTTAGAATGGGTAAGGACAAAGGTGGAATAGGAATTAGCTTTGCAAACAAGAACGTTGTTCCTCAAGATAAAACCAGAGATGTAATAGGAATGATTTTAGAGGAGGATCAGATAGATAGATCTGCATCGGAAATGCATGAGGAAGGACCTCCTTTAGATAGTGTCTTGGTTGGAGTGAAGCCTTTGATAGAAGAGGAAATGGAAAATGAAAAACACATGACTTATGGGTTGGGTAATAAGGATAGAGTGATGACAGACGCGTGTGAAGCAGGACCATCATATACTTCTCTGAATAACTGTGTGAGTTCTTCTGATGTATCTATTTATTGTGCAGATGAAGTAGAAATCAAAGACATTTCGAAGAAGGATGCCGAATGTCAGAGAGTGGAAGAGAGTCACGTGTCTAGTAGTTCTAGTAGTTCTAGTAGCTCTAGTTTATGTTTACCTAAGGATGATGTAATGGCACTTGTGTCAAAACTAGAGACATCCAAGTCAAAACAAGTAGTTGCGTCGTTGTTAAAAAATGTTTCTGAATCAAATGAAAAAGTGTCTGGTTTTAAAATTCGTGTGCCTAACACAAAAATAGGTCGTGAGACTAAGCCCAAAGACTTTGTTGCTTATCCTCAGGTTGTGTCAGCTTTTAATAGAACAAACAAATCTAAATCAGAACAATTTTGTTTAATTACACAATCTGATAAGGATAAACAACGTGTTATACACAAATGGGATGATAAGCCAGAGTGGAAGTCGTCTTACCCAAGACGTTCGTACCTCTGTAGTCATGTCAATGGGCCTAGACTCATGAATTGCTTTCAATGTGGAAAGCCAGGACATTTTGCAGCTAACTGTGTGAATAGACCTTACCAACCATACTATCCGCAAAACCCACGGACTAGTATGTTGGAGAGAATGATGACATGAGAAAAGCAAAAACAAAAGCAGAAGCAACAAGCTGTGTTTTAGGGGAAGCAGTGTTTTGAACCAATGAAGACTGAACAGTCTAAGGTTTTAAACGCAAAGGCACCTGTGACAAAGCCTGTTGTTGATAAGTGAAATGTGACCAGAACTCCAAAACAAACTTATGTATCTAAAGGAGTTTACCACAAGATAAAACCAGAATTTTTTGAAAAACAAGTGGCTAAAGTAAAAAGAGCTAATCAACCTAATGGCAAAGCGAAAGCCGAGCAATAGGTTTTGAAACAAAAAGGTGTCACTCAAACAAAACAACTTGTGTATACTAAACTGAAACTTGAGTGGGCACCGGTTAAAAAGCCAACTGGTGAAAAGGTCATTTCACCACAAAAGAAACCTGTGACTGTGAACAATTCAACAACTGTGTTGAAAACAGAGAAAACCACCTCATGGAAACCAAAAGTCAACATTCAAAATGAGAATGTGTCTGGAACAAAGTCTGAAATGATTCTTCAATTAGTTAACTACATTGATGCAAAAGGTGTGCCCAGATCTGTTATGGCCTGGGTACCTGGATCTCACTAATTTCTGATTCTTGTAGGGACAGCCAAGAAGATCTATCAACAATCTCTGGTACGTTGATAGTGGTTGCTCCCGACACATGACCGGAGATCTGTCCCTTTTGGAAGATGTAGAGGATTTCGATGGTGGAGGAGTTTCATTTGCAGGTGGTGTGGGTGGTAGAATTAGCAAGAAAGGTGTTGTGAGAAGTGGAAATCTGTCTTTTTCTGACGTACACTATGTGGAGGAACTGTCTCACAGTTTGCTGAGTGTTTCTCAGATCTGTGACAAAGACTATTCTGTGATGTTCAATCGGAAGGAATGCATTATTTTGAAGCCCGGCGTGAAGATTCCCGAGGAGTGCATACTGATGCGTACTCCAAGACGTTCAAATTCATATCTTCTCAACATGGGCAATCCTCCAACGTCAGAAGAAGCATGCCTCATCTCAAAACAAAACGAAAATTTGGCTATGTTGTGGCATCGTCGTCTAGGGCATGCAAATATGAAGAATTTGACCAAGCTCGCAAAGGGAGAGCATGTCAGAAAGCTGCCCATCAAAGACTTCTCAACTGTGGAAAATGCGTGGCATGTGCGAAGGGGAAGCAGCACAAGTTGCCACATCGTCCGAAGATAGCAAACTCTATGTCATAAGTTCTACAACTTCTACACATGGATCTATTTGGGCCTATGCAAGTTCAGAGCATCAGCAAATTCTCCTACTGTCTCGTGATTGTGGACGACTACTCACGTTTTACTTGGGTCTATTTTTTGTCAAACAAGTATGAAACTCCGGCCTTAGTGAAACAGTTTGTCACTCTCATAGAGAATCAGCTGAACAAGAAGGTCAAAGCTATCAGATCGGATAACGGAACGAAATTCAAGAACGCTGAGTTGAATATGTTTTGTGGGGCTAAGGGGATTGACAGGCAATTTAGTGCGCCCTACACCCCTCAACAAAATGGAGTAGCTGAGAGAAGAAATAGGACACTCATTGAAGCTGCAAGGACGATGATGTGTGAAGCTAAACTACCAATCTTCTTCTGGGCTGAAGCGGTCAATACGGCGTGCTACGTGCAGAATCGCGTTTTGTTGAACAAGCGTCATGAGAAAACTCCGTATCAGATTGTCTATTAAGAAAAGCCAACGGTGGGATATTTTAAGACATTTGGATGTCCGTGCACGGTACTTATACAGTCCGACGTGGGGAAATTCGAGGCGAAAGCTGATGAGTGTTATTTCGTTGGTTATTCGGGAAATAGTGCTTATCGTGTCTATAACAAGACCACCGGTTTGATCATTGAAGCGTTCAACGTGGACTGGCTTGAAGACAATCCGTCGGATGCAGGGACCGGACCTGATTGGATTTTTAATTATGGGTCTCTGTTTGAAGGATTCAAGTTTTTGAATGAGCTTCACAATTTAGGTGAAGAAGAAGAGATTATCACTCAGCCATCCGAATCAAGACCTCACACTGAAAGAGTCTATGAGAAGGCACCAGTTCCTGTTCCTACAAATGTCAACGCAGATGCTCCGGGAACTTCAGGAACTTGTGATAATGATTCAGAAATTCCACAAAGCTCGGGTATGAATGATTTAAATGATAATGTTGTTAGTTCTAATCTGCCTATTTCTGTGTCTGTGCCAGAGGTTCAGGTATCAAGGATCAACAAGGATCATCCAGTCAGCAACATACTTGGACCAGTGTCTACAGGAGTTTCAACTAGAAGCCGCACAGGGGATGGTTGCTCTCAGAGATCCGAATTGGATAGAGGCCATGCACAATGAATTAAATCAATTCTCAAAGCTGGGAGTGTGGCGACTAGTCAAGAGGCCAGACGACAAGAAGGTTATACCCACTCGTTGGTTGTATAAGAACAAAAAGGATGACACGGGTATAATCGTTCGAAACAAGGCAAGGTTAATAGTTCAAGGTCATCGACAAATCCATGGAATTGACTATGATGAGGTGTATGCACTTGTGGCAAGACTGGAAGGTATTCGTATATTTCTTGCGGTTGCATCTTATCTGAATTTCACGGTACACCAGATGGACGTCAAGACAGCATTCTTATATGCTGAGATGAATGAAGAGGTTTATGTGTCTCAACCACCGGGGTTTGTAGATGAGGAGCATCCAGATTATGTGTATCTTCTGGACAAGGCTTTGTATGGGTTACATCAAGCTCCAAGAACGTGGTACGAGACGCTATCAACACATCTGGTGGAGAATGGATACACGAGAGGGGTGGTGGATCAGACATTGTTTTGGAAAAGGGTAAAGGATGACATAATCATGGTGCAAGTTTATGTAGATGACATCATCTACGGGTCAACCAATGAAGATTTGTGCACCGAGTTTGAAGAGATTATGAGAAAGAAGTTTGAAATGAGCGATCAGGGGGAGATGAGTTTCTTCCTAGCCTTGCAAGTAAAACAAGATGAATCTGGGATTCTTATTCACCAAGCCAAATATGTGAATGAGATTCTAGAAAAATTCAAGATGCAAGACTCAAAGCCAATTTCAACTCCAATGGCATCCCGACCTCTTTTGTCAGCAGATGCAGACGGGGAGTCAGTGAGCGAATTCACGTATCGATCAATGATTGGTTCGCTGATGTACTTAACAGCAAGTCGGCCAGATATTATGCATGCAGTTTGCTTGTGTGCCCGCTATCAGGCTAACCCTAAACTTTCTCATGCTGTTAAACGTATTTTTAGGTATCTGAAGGGCAGGCCTAGGCTTGGTCTATGGTACCCAAAGAACACTGACTTTCAATTGTATGCATATACTGACAGTGACTATGGAGGCAGTGACTTGGATCGGAAGTCAACCACTGGAGGATGTCAATATCTGGGCGATCGACTCATTTCCTGGCAGAGCAAGAAGCAGCATACCGTATCTAAATCAACTGCCGAAGCAGAGTACGTGGCAGCATCTGCCGGTACTTCACAGGTAGTATGGATCTAAAACCAGCTCACAGACTACGGTATGGAATTCGTTAACACACCTATCTTTTGCGACAATGCTGCTGCTCTGGAAATTGTGAAAAACCCTGTCCAACATTCTAAAACCAAGCATATAGACATAAAGGTACATTTCATTCGAGATTGCTATGATCGGGAGCTAATTCAGCTTCAAAAGGTAAGCTCCGATCAGAATGTGTCGGACATTTTCACAAAACCCCTCCCGCGACCAAATTTTGAAATGTGTGTCGAAGGCCTTCAGATGATTGCCTTCGAGGAATGATCTGATCAACTTTTATTTGTCAATACTTTTTTTTAAGAAAATTAAAAAATATATATATAAAAATAGAAAATTTAAAAAAAATAGTGTTTGTTTTCAAAAGCCTCATAAAAACAGGGGAAGAAATATAATTGTCTCAGAAAATTCAAAAAATATCTGTTTGAGGTTTTTATGATGTCTTTTGTTTTGCCTTGAGTTGGTAGGAAGTGATATAAATTTTCCATGACGATCGGAGACTGACACGTGTAAAGCAGAAGTGAAAGACGTCTCAAAGATGATGTTCGGTAAGCTAAATCAAAAACAATGATCATCCATTGTAAGTGCAGTAATCTTAACTCTTATATATGTTTAGGTTTCCATCCTAGTTTACATAGTTTAAAAAACTGAGACCCGGCAAAAATGGGTTGAGAGTGGTAATTTACCTAGTATTCACTCTCTCACACGCCATGTTTATACTGTAAATGACAACACCACAGAAAAAGAAAAAGAAAAAGAATTAAAAAATATATATATGAAAATTGTTAAAAAGAAAAAGAAAAAGAAAAGAAAATTATTTTGTTGGTCTTCTCTGCGTGCTTATGCGGCCGACCTGATCACCAACCGATAATTCAAGAAAATAAGAAATAAGTGGCTGTCAAAGCAGTGTTGCATGGTTCCTCAAGTTGGGGGTTTGTGAATCCTCAATAAACTCTGAGGTTGGGTAGGTTTTGCTATGAGCAATTGGGTGTGGGGACGGTTAAACATAACGGTAATTATATACCACAATTAAGCACTTAAAATGTTTTTATCTGGATGTGAGTTTATGAGATTTCAAAATTTTTTGAGCAAATTTCTAGAGCGTCGAGTAACGGAAGCTGAAAAGGGTTCCTCAGTTAATGATTTGTCTGGTTTGATCCATGAATTTAAATCAGCTTCGAGGCAAGTAATGTTTAATTTCTGTATTTAGGTCTTAGTTGTTTTATGTTTTTATTTATTTATTTATTTATTTATTTAACTCTTTAAATGTTTAAATTTTTATTTTTATTTTTATGATCAAGATCAGATACTCGGGGTTTGAATCTGAGGGGAAGCTTCGAAAAATTTTCAAGTGCTAAAAAGTTAAAAAATTTTGAGAATTTACATTTTTATTGGTTTGGGTGCATTTTAAATGGTTGAGAAACATGAGGGGTCAAAGTAAAATTGTGCTATTTAAAAACCCCATTTACGATTTTCTGTTATCATTACCGATTCCGATCCCTCCTGCGTTTACGATCCCCTCCCGAGAAAAACCCTAACCGCCGTCCTCCCTCGCCGGAAAAGTCATCGCGACCATCTCCACCCATCGCATTCTCAATCCAACCACACCACCTTCACCGTAATCGATTTCCAACCAAAACCCCCTTCGTTCCGACTAAGATTGCTTGTGTATTCTCGAATTTTACAAGGTTCGACACCGACTTAGGTTTCTTGTATTTTCGAGTCGATTCCGCACTGATTTGAAGACGTATTTGTGTTAGGAACTCGTTAAAGGTACTGATCGATGGTTGTATTGAGACTTTGAGGTGTTCTAACGTGATTACGAAGTTTTGCAGGTTCGGTTATGGTGGTTTACGGCGTTTACGACATCTCCGACGGAGAAGATGACCTTTGGTGATCACGATCCATGTTTACGACCCGCGTTTACGATCCGTCTGATTCCGATGTTGTTTACGATTGGGCAACCCAGTTTCGATGGCGTTTACGATCGGACTGGTTGTTTACGGTTGGGCCTTAATATAACCGATCGTGAACCCATTTGATATATCGTAAACTCATGTTATGGGTCGTAAACAATTTTATTGAATCGTAAACCTCTTTTAAATGAGAATTGAACTCTTTAACACTTAATAGTTTTTAAAAAAAAAAATCTCATTAAACTTAAAAAATAAAATAAAAATAATAGTGAGTTTGTGAAACGTGTGATTCAAAATCAAATATTTTACTTGAACGTTTCAATTGAAATCTTTCAGAATGTATCAAATTTAATGATTTAATCAATTGAATTTCAAGTTGTTTCCAAACACAATAGCTTTGATGAATATGTCTGATACATATGTCTTGTCTTTCTCAAATGGCAGAAGAGATGCTTATCGAAGACATAAAGTATGAACAGGATCATTGTATGCCGGCATATCTGGAAGACCCGCCAGAAAAACATGTGGTGCTTTTCTACTCTCTGGTGGCTGGGATGAACACATGTAAAATCAATCATGCCCTGAGAACGAATGTACTCATTGATGAGATGCTGGTCAGGGAATTTTGGGGTACTGCTAGGGCAAATTCCGACAAGACAAGGATTACCGCAACGGTCCAGAACAGACAAATAGTGATTGAGGAAGAAGATATCAGACAAGGTCTGAACATTACTGATGATGCTTTTCATCCTAGCAAGTATCCGAAGGAGGTAGTTCTAGCGGGTGCGCAATCAATGGGGTATGAAGGAAAATTTCCGCCCATCTTTAAGAAGCTTCTGCCGCACTACTGGAGGTGCCTGGCGCATTACTTGCAGAAATCTTTCCTTGGCAAGAGAACGAGCTTCGATCAGTTAAACCAACTTCATGGAACTGCCTTCGTTGCATTGGCCTTAGATTGGGACTTTAACTTCTCAAAGATGATGCTGATTGACTGGGTAGGCAATGCAGCGCTAAGTGCCAGAGAACAGTTTCTAATGACACCGAGGTTCGTCCAAATGGTGGTGATGAAGAAGTATCCAATGATTGAGGAGAGGGTTGAGAAACTAGATGTGAAGGTGATGGACATCGGAGTTTTTGGCCTGCAAACCCAAGATAGACCGGGTAAGCAATCTTTTGAAGGTAGACTGGAGTGGGCTAAGAGGGGTGCGTTCCCAGAGGTTGCAAGGGAACAAGTGATGGATGATTCTGAACCGGAAGCTGACGTGCCAGTTGTGAATGCTATAGTGGCTGAAGACCAAGACATTGCAGTGACTCCAGCTGTGAATGTGGTCGAGGATCATGAGGCAATCCCTTCAGACGAAGAAAATGTCATGGATGACATATTTGCTGATCCAGAAGATGATGATATATATGGAGATTTGGGGCCTTTGAGTCTGAAAAGATCAAGAGATGTGATGAATGCCTCTTCCTCTGGTGATTCTGTACCTCAAGACATTGACACTCAATTTGAGTTGACTGAGGTATCAGAAGATCCAATGCCTGCTCGTGAACCTTCTCCGAGGAAGAGGACTGACCCAAGGACTGTTAGATTTAGCTTCAAGAAAACTAGCTCCAGTGTGCTGATTGTTCAACCAGAAGTGGGTCAGAGCTCACAAGGCCAAGCCAGTCAAGCTGAAACAACAACAACAACAACAACAACAACTGCTGAAGAACAACCTGCCCCTGTGCAGAATGCCAGCCCTATTCTGAATGAACAAAGCCCTGTTCAGGAAGATAGGCAATTCTTGGAGGTTGAGAACACATTTGTTGTTCCAAGTCCAGTACGAGTGAATCTCTCTACTGTGACAAGCCAACCACTTGCAGCACCAAGTTTTAGACCATTTCAAGCAGCGGAGCTTCCAATAGATATGAGGATAAGTGCTGATCCTCAGATCAATTTCCCGATCTCTCAAAACAGAACTAGAGAGAATGAGATCAAGGCTCTTCAAGCAGAAAACAAGTATATGAGAGAGAAGGAGGTGGCGGACAAAGACCGGATGAAATATCTGTACAACATGTTGGTGGACCTGAGGAAGAAGTTCAATGAATTGAAGGATGTTGTGGGGTCCAACTCCTCAGTTCCCCCAGGTCAAGGTTCGTTACAGGGGGTGCAAGCTGCAGATGTTATGGAGACAGATGAAGGAGATGAGAACTTTGATATGCCTGATTACGCCCGCTGTGGCAGAATTATCTCCAAGGCACCAAGATGCCACGAAAACTGGTTCAGGGAGTTCTTCCAGGGACCAGCCCCCACTCAATACACCATTGATGTGGGTGAGAGCTCAATTGACAAATGTGGGAGTCGTGAGACCATCTTGTGTTGGCATTAAGACAACGAGAAGAAACTCTTTGCCGTGATCCGTGATGGCTACAGTCCTGTGGAGTATTATCGAACGCGTGGTCAATTCCACTCCTGGACTGAGCCTGAGATCAGAAGCCTTTTGAGAGCTCCCTTCATAAACAGATGGGATGGACCTGAAGGAAATCTTATCCGCAACAACCTGCTGAGCCATCAAGAAAACGACTTTGCAGAGTTTGAGTTGAAAAAGGTCAGATGGATAGAGACAGGGACTGACCCAGTGACAGGGGAGCCCATTGGTGAAGCTAGGAGGCCACCCACTAAGCGTACAAGAGTCATTAACATGTTGGACGAGATCGAAGATGGCACACTGGTCAGAAATTTTGATTGCTGGTGTTACGATCCGACAACTCATGAAGTGGTGGTGCTCTGCAAGCCGATGAGGCAATTCCGATTCTATGATCCAGTGGACTTGCTAAGATTTGGAGAGCGAGACATCAAGCTCCTAGCCACCCAACCCATACTTGGAGATGAAAACGACATGGAGAATGCTATAAGGGTTGGTATCTTTGATGGAACTGCAAAGCGGATCGTAGAGAACGGATGGTGGTTCAACAACGTACAAAGCTCATTCAGGTTTGATCTGCTACTGCCGTAAGTGATCTAATGATTCATGCCTAGGGGAAGATTGTAGGGCTATATTTATGTAAGGCATGTACATTAGTGTTGGGCTTAGTTTATATTAGTTTTGGGCTTATAATTTACTAGTTAGTGGGCTTGTTTAGTGTTTATGATTGGGCCATGTGGGCTTCCATATAGTTTACGATTTGTATAGTGGGTAGTATATAAACCCACTTGATTATGATTGTAACTAAGATTTTCGATACATCTTTCACAGTTTACGATTTCTTGGTTGCTACATGTTTACGATCAGCTTCAATAGTAGTGTTTATTCATTCAAGACTTCATCTTTCTCATAGATCTAGTCTCTTCTACTACTATTCTTCTTGAATCGATCTTATACGAGGATTCCGCACTCGTGTTTGATTAGATATCGTGTGTTTGGGAGATTTCCGGACCTACACGGGTGCAAACCGTTGTAGAAGATATAAATATGTTGCCAAATCACGAGACAATGATAAGGGCATTTCCTCAAGAGTTCCTTGAAGCGTTGCCAAGTTTCATACAACGATTCTCCGTCTTCTTGAGTATAAGATTCGATATCTGTCAGGAGCTTGGCTGTCTTGGGAGGTGGGAAGTACTTGTAGAGAAACTTTTGAACGAGCTCTTCCTAAGTGGTGATGGAACCATTGGGTAGATTGTTCAGCCATGTTTTCGCACGGTCCTTGAGTGAGAAAAGAAACATGCGAAGTCGAACGGTGTCGGTTGAGGCTCCGTTTGAATTGAATGTCTCACAAACTTCGAGGAAGTTTGTGATGTGAGAGCGAGGGTCTTCATTGGGCAAACCGTGAAAAGTTGCAGAGTTCTGGAGCATCTGCACCAACTAAGGCCGTATCTCGAAGTTGCTAGCATCGACACCAGGAGGGGCAATGGCTGCACCAAAGTTGACTACGTTTGGCCTTAGGTGGTCAATAACGATCCGCTTGTTAGCCATTGGGATAGGCTTGTTGATGACTTCAGCAACAGTTTTGGAACGGGATCGGAGTCTGCTGTGTAGAATTCGTTCTGGTTCAGGGAGTGGCTCTAATACGTCTCGTGGTTGTATTTTCATACACAACCTTAAATCACAGAGATAAACAAGAATTAGTAGTAACCAGAATATTATAGTACAGAAAAAGGAAAATCATTCTAAGTGGTGTGTGATCGGAACACTATCTAGTGCTGATGTACATTCTATTAAAAAAATGAAAGTTTTTAAAAATTTAGCAGAAACCAAGTGGTTACTAAAATTTTTATGAAAATAAGTAAGAAAGAAAATTATGATACATGTTTACATATTTACAAAGATTAGGTCGTCAACTCAGACTTTTTCAAAATCCTCATTTTGTGTCCCCGGCAGCGGCGCCAAAAGGCTTGATGTGGCTGTGGTGTATATAAAATATTGCAATATTTGTAACACATTTAAGCAGTTTAGCCTTTAAATTTATAAAACACTGTCAGGACCGATTTCACATCAAAAATCCCAATGTTGAGCAAGAACAAAGATGAGATGCGGAGACGGGATGATGAGAATCTAAGAACATCTATAACAAAAATGATAAATCAAACGATTCATTTATTTATTACTGAATGATTACAACGAACCGAATGATTACAAACTCGTCATAGGAAATCCACGGTCACATTGGGTTGAACTCAAACCCAATGTGAGACTCTCTCTCTAGAAATGATAGCTCATATCACTGAAGATCATCCTTCTTCTTCTTATTCTTCCTTTCAAATGAAGATATCACTTCCTTATATAGAGAGCTCATGTGCTCACTAGCCCACTAACTAGCAAGACACAAATACAATGAGCAAAATTACAAATAAACAACTAAAATAAATTTAATTAAATCAAAGTTGATTTACTTAATATGAAGCTTGACTCGCTCAAACTGATCTTCTGTTGACTTTTACGTTGACCGTTGACTCGAATAGTTGACTTTTCAAGAAAACGTCTTCGGTCCAAACTTGCAAGCCTCGATCATCACAACCCGTGTCTCTGAATCATTTCACAATGGATTCTTCAACCAAATTATTCGAGAATAGATTTGATGTCTCTGAATCATTTCCACAATTCCATTACGGGTGTTATCTCCGTTAGTCTCGTTAAAGACTGATAGAAAAAGCCCGCATTTAACAAAAATAAAGCTGAAATATTAATTAGTCTTGAAAAATCTCCATAAAAAGCACAATCCATGTCAAGATTATGCAGCCAATCAGGATTCAGCCTAAAATCTGATCTAATGGCCGGAAACTAATTCGGATTAAAGGATCAGATCGATATCCTTGTGTATTCCCGTCCACCAATCACGTTCCAACAGAAAAATAGATCCTACGGCCGAGAACAAGCAGATCAGACGACTCAGGAGCTGGATCCAAGTGTGATGCTCAACAGCCAATGAGGAAGCGACAGAGACAAAGCCTTCAACGGTTTCTCACAGCAGGGGGACACACGTGCTTATTCTGCACCCAATAACAGTTGGACAAAGATTTTATAGGGCACGATTCTTTTGTTCCATATGGGCCCACGCACTACTCTTTCCAGCCAGTAGAATTCCGACAGCAGCTAGAGTGGACCGACAAGAGAGAGAAGATAATTGTCTTCTGACCAACCACATCAGACCACGTCATCGTCTCCCTCAAAACCTGCAATACCCTAAATCCATTGGAGAAACACACCGGAAAATCGCACCTTCACCAGAAAACCGTAATAAGTCCATATCTCCGTCAAAACTCAACCGAAATTGATGATTTTTATACCGTTGAACTCGTGTTCTTATCCTCTACGATCCTATACGACCAAAAATCCACGAAATGACCTTGAGCAAAAACCTACATGCCAAGAATTAGTCGAGATCGCCAATGTTCGAGGTCGCCAAGACTTATTCGAGGTCGCCAAGACTTATTCGAGGTCGCCAAGCCCATGGAGAGATCGCCAGGTACAGTTCCAAATCGCCAAGGTAAAAAAATGAGATCGCTAAGAACACATTCGAAATCGCCAAGAACTAACTCGAAGTCGCTAAGTACATCTTTAACCTAGCGAAGTCGCTAAGAACATCTTCAACAAACCCAGAAAATTTTATGAACACTTGAATAACAGCAGAAAACCCAGAACTTCGTGATTGATTTAAACCACCAAAACATGAGGAAAATACAGATCCATAAACAAAAAATGATGCCAAGCATTAGAAGAAATCATTCTGGCCACAAACAACTCAAATCGCAGCTTCAAACCTCCCGAATTAGCCCCGAAATCTGGAAATCTATCAAGAACACGAAGATCACCTAGTAAACACTGTTAAGTGTGTGTTTTTCCAGATCTGTCAAATATGTTGCGAATCAGGCGAAACCGATGCTTTCAATGGATCCAGAACGCGTTTTCCATCAAGATTTATACTTTATTTCATCCAAAAACACTTATTACAACACCAAAAACTCATAATCAAAGCTCAAAATTCTTCAAAAACCCAAAAAACGGGAAAACTCTCCTGTTGCGAAAAAATAGCTCTGATCTCGAATTTCTCCACTTATTTGAACATATTGGAGCATGAAATCACATCCAAATGAACCTAATAACATGAATACATCATCAAATTCATCCAGAATCCATCAAACAGCTCTAAAAATGCAGAAAATATAGAATTGTTCATCTCCTAAGTGGGTTTTACAATCTGCACTTCATTCGAGCTCAAAATCAAGATTCGAGTGATCAGATTACTCGTGAGACGAATTCTGATCGGTACCTGCTCTGATACCATTTGTCAGGACCGATTTCACATCAAGATTCCCGATGTTGAGCAAGAACAAAGATGAGATGCGGAGACGGGATGATGAGAATATAAGAACATCTATAACAAAAATGATAAATCAAACAATTCATTGATTATTACTGAATGATTACAACGAATCGAATGATTACAAACTCGTCATAGAAAATCCACGGTCACATTGGGTTGAACTCAAACCCAATGTGAGACTCTCTCTCTAGAAATGATAGCTCACATCACTGAAGATCATCCTTCTTCTTCTTATTCTTCCTTTCAAATGAAGCTATCACTCCCTTATATAGAGAGCTCATGTGCTCAGTAGCCCACTTACTAGCAAGACACAAATACAATGAGCAAAATTACAAATAAACAACTAAAATAAATTATTATTTAAATCAAATTTGATTTAATTAATATGAAGCTTGACTCGCTCGAACCGATCTTCCGTTGACTTTTACATTGACCGTTGACTCGAAAAGGTGACTTCTCAAGAAAACGTCTTCGGTCCAAACTTGCAAGCCTCAATCATCACAAACCGTGTCTCTGAATCATTTCACAATGGATTCTTCAACTGAATTATTCGAGAATAGACTTGATGGCGTCAGTCACACTTATTTTTAGTTCCAACACATTCAGAGTCAAATAATTTCAATTCAAGTTTTAACGAACTTGTCTCAAACAAGGAATTATTGTGCACAAGTGGGGTTTGTACATACCTGAGTTCCAGAATCATCATTTTCAGCCATGAGAGCATGATATTCACCTTTTCCATTCACCTGAGCTTGAAAGGCATGAGATATACTCAGGTCTTTCATCTAATTACTCCAATCATAGCCTCTAGATTCTTGTACTACTAACGCTTGCCCTTTATCAACATGCTTCTTCTTGGTATCACCAGCTACCTTCTCTTCATCTCGATCCTTCTTTGGCTTGGTACACTCCCTTGCGAAGTGTCCATATTCATTACATTGTAACATCTGAGATCTGACTTGTCAAACCCCATTTTGATCTTGTTCTGATCCTGCTAAACGTTCTTTCCTGTCTTAGCTATGAACTTCTTAGCTTGAAAAATAGCCATTGCCATTAGCCACGATACATCAAGCATTTCCACATCTTCAGGATTAATTTGATTTAATTCTTTAGAAATAATCTCAGACGGCACCAACTTTCCTGCACCCATCGCAAAGTTAGGGTCAATAGCAACAATTGCAACATTCTCAGAAACACCGGATGAGGAACTAGGCACTGAAACAGAAGCAACAGTAGTAGAATTCTTTGACTCTGAGATGCCAGGCTTTTGCTCAGACATTAATGCTTGATTGACCTTTCCAGCCATGCTCATACTGCTCAGATGATTCAAAGCATGTTGTTTGTCATCCAATGCTTTGGATCTCAGTTTTGCCACCATTTCAGCTAAGGAAAAAAAATTTAGGTTCACTGTATTCTTGATGATTGAGATATTCATGTCCCAACTCTTTGGCAAACTATTTAGCAATTTCAGATTCTGCTCCACCACTTCAGGCTCTATATTCTCATTGCACATTTCAGTGATCAAGGTAATGAATCTTTGGATCTGTGTTTCAAGGTTCTCACCAAGTACATGATTGAACATGTTGAATCGTTGTTTGAGAATTTCTTGACGACTTGCCTTCATATCTTCATTTCCTTCATAGGCTTTTATTAATGCATCTCAAAGATAGATCCTTAGCAGTTTGGTATTTCCGGAAAGCTTGAGCAATTTCTGGCGATAAGGCCATGGTCATGATTTCATACGCCTTTTTGTCTTTACTAATTCTTTCCCAATCAGCATCATTAAATTCTCCTAGTGTTTTATCCTGTCCATCTTTATTTCCAGCACCATGTATGGGTTTAAATGGTCCTGCGATTACCGAGCGCCACAATTTGAAATCCACACACTTCAAATGATTTGTGAAGCGATACTTCCAGCTTTGAAATCCATCAGGTGACATCAATCTAAGTGGACGTGTGGTAGTTCCTATCTCAGCATCTAGTTTCTGATACACAGATGATTCAGCATTAGCCATCTCGTAATCCATTGTAATGAGACAAAAGAATTGCTTTCCGATCGAAAATCAAAATCAGAATTAAAGAAACATAGGCTGACTCGAAAACCAAGTGTTGAATCGAAATTCAAAGGCTGAATCGAAAACCAATTGATCGAAAACCAAAAGCAAAGTCGAAAACCAAATGTAGAATCGAAGTTTAAATGTTGAATAAAAAACCACAAGCTGAATTGAAAAAACAAACCAAAGCACTTCCGATCGAGAACCACAACCCGATCGAAAACCTTCAATTGCAAACCCTGAGCTTTGATAAAAAAGCTGAGAATTGAACCGAGAACTTTCACGAGATCGAGAACCACAATTGTAGTCGAAAAACACTCTCCAAGTTAACAATCTCGATAATTTTGGACACTGTTGACTTTCCAAAAATCACTTCTCGATCGAGAACCTGTAAACTTGATCGAGGACCAATAAACTTGATCGAAAATCAGATATCTTGTTCTCCAAATCACGATCTCAACAAGTTGGCAATCAAATACTTCCTGAAAATTGACTTCTCCAAACGAAATCCTTAACTCGATCGAGAAACAGCAGAGCTTGATCGAGAACCACCTGTTAACCCACGAAAACCACCACAAAATACCAAAAATGATTTTTCTGCACAAAACTAATCAAGTTAGAAGCAATAAACTCAGAATAACACAAGAACAGAGGATCGAGAATCACTTTCAAGAATCAAAAACCTGTATCAACTTAAAAATAACATTAGAACACTTGACCAGATATCGTGTGAGCCACGAAACGAGTGTTTCTTAGCTCTGATACCAATTGTAAGTCCAGAATCTTTGAAACTGTTTAGTATGTTTCGAGTAAGAGGATACGATAATAATGAATAATAGTAATCAAAACAAACAATAAACGATGAGCTTACAAATGTATTTCAGTTGATTGAATGATTTCAAGTTGCTACGCCAAAATTGTAAATCCCCTCTAGCGTCCCACGTTAATGTGTAACCTAATCACATGGAGTCATTAGGTTTATATACTTACCAAACAAAACAATGAGGTCTACCCTCCTAAAATCGTAAATCACACTAAGCCCACAAACAAGCCCAAAACACATAATACAAAATACTAAGTCTAATGTACAAGCCTCACAAATTAGTTCTCTACATAAGCCCCTTTGAGCCTAAACCCTTTTCATTTCTAAACCTAACCCTTTTGCAGAATAAACCCCCTCTGCAAGATATTCCTAACCCCCCCCCTCCCACGTTTTCTTTTTAAACCCTTTATTTTAGTAAATAAGCGGTTCTTTTCAAAATTTTCCAAAAGTATTTAACTATTTTTTTTTCTTCTCAAAACCTAATAACAGGGAAAAAAGTCAAGACGGACCCTAGAATTTGTATCTGTTGTTTGTCAAAAAAAGAAGAGATTGAATAAAGGAAAAAACCCCTTAGAAGCAACTCAAGTAGCAAAATGCTTTTAGAAGATTCGTTAGAAAAATAGTTAAAAAATATAATTTTGGAAAAACAATAAAAGACCGCTCTTTTAAGCCTTTCTCACCCACTTTCACATAAAATATCCTACCCTTACCCTAAGCCTACCCATTTAAAGACCTCATGATGATCTTGTGACTTTTGGTTAGATCAGTGGAGGTTCGATTCCGTGTCAAGCTTATGCTCTCTATTTCGTTCTACATTGGTACGAGTGTCCACCTAGAAATAAATCTCAACCCAAGTGATGAGTGACCACTTGTGAGGTATGTAAGCGAATAACTAAATAAATTTCTAGGTAGGCTTGTCATAAATAATGTACTTCAATTAATAACTGGTAAAATAAATTAATGGAACAAAACATTGTAAATGGAGGAGGCATAACTTTTATAGATCTGGAATCTTGAGGAAACACAAAATAAATAAAGGATCTTGGTATATGTTAAAGCCTCATGATTATTGAGTT
>JBCNJP010006298.1:0-19123 GCA_039602395.1 Deinandra increscens subsp. villosa
TGCTTGAAGAGCCTTGATCTCATTCTCTCTAATTCTGTTTTGAGAGATCAGGAAATTGATTTGAGGATCAGCACTTATCCTCATATTTATTGGAAGCTCCGCTGCTTGAAATGGCCCGAAGCTAGGAGCAGCTGTAGGCGGAGTTATTACAGGAGCAGCGCTCACTTTCACTGGGCTTGGAACAACGAATGTGTGATCAACCTCCAAGAATTGCCTATCTTCCTGAACAGGGCTTTGTTCATTTAGAATAGGGCTGGCATTCTGCACAGGGGCAGGTTGTTCTTCATCAGTTGTTGTTGTTGTTGCTGTTTCAGCTTGACTGGCTTGGCCTTGTAAGCTCTGACCCACTTCTGGTTGAACAATCAGCACACTGGAGCTAGTCTTCTTGAAGCTAAATCTAACAGTCCTTGGGTCAGTCCTCTTCCTCGGAGAAGGTTCATGAGCAGGCATTGGATCTTCTGATACCTCAGTCAACTCAAAATGAGTGTCAATGTCTTGAGGCACAGAATCACCAGAGGAAGAGGCATTCATCACATCCCTTGATCTTTTCAGACTCAAAGGCCCCAAATCTCCATATATATCATCATCTTCTGGATCAGCAAATATGTCGTCCATGACATTTTCTTCGTCTGAAGGGGTTGCCTCATGATCCTCGACCACATTCACAGCTGGACTCACTACAATGTCTTGGTCTTCAGCCACTATAGCATTCACAACTGGCACGTCAGCTTCTGGTTCAGAATCATCCATCACTTGTTCCCTTGCAACCTCTGGGAACGCACCCCTCTTAGCCCACTCCAATCTACCTTCAAAAGATTGCTTACCCGGTCTATCTTGGGTTTGCAGGCTAAATACTCCGATGTCCATCACCTTTACATCTAGTTTCTCAACCCTCTCCTCAATCATTGGATACTTCTTCATCACCACCATTTGGACGAACCTAGGTGTCATTAGAAACTGTTCTCTGGCACTTAGCATTGCATTGCCTACCCAGTCAATCAGCATCATCTTTGAAAAGTTAAAGTCCCAATCTAAGGCCAAAGCAACGATGGCAGTTCCATGAAGTTGGTTTAACTGATCGAAGCTCGTTCTCTTGCCAAGGAAAGATTTCTGCATGTAATGCGCCAGACACCTCCAGTAGTGCGGCAGAAGCTTCTTAAAGATGGGCGGAAATTTTCCTTCATACCCCATTGATTGCGCACCTGCCAGAACTACCTCCTTCGGATACTTGATAGGATGAGAAGCATCATCAGTAATGTTCAGCCCTTGCCTTATATCTTCTTCCTCAATAACAATTTATCTGTTCTGGACCGTTGCGGTAATCCTTGTCCTGTCGGAATTTGCCCTAGCAGAACCCCAAAATTCCCTGACCAGCATCTCATCAATGAGTACATTCGTCCTCAGGGCGTGGTTGATTTTGCAAGTGTTCATCCCAGCCACCAGAGAGTAGAATAACTCCATGTGTTTTTTCTGGCGGATCTTCCAGATAAGCAGGCATACAGTGATCCTGTTCATATTTTATGTCTTCGATAAGCATCTCTTCTGCCATCTGAGAAGGACAAGACAAATGCATCAGACTTGTTCGTTAAAGAGCAATTAATTTTATTAACCGTTGTCGAAGTTTAATTGAATAACAAATTTTACTTTTGAATTTCACAAAAATTTCAATTTGACTTTTTAGGGAAAATAGTTTGAATTAAGCAAACGCTCACCAACACCATTAAATTAATCTCAGTAATGTTCCATTTTAATGAGATTCTTAAAATTATTAAGCGTTAATGATTTTAATTCTCATTTAAGTGGGTTTATGTAAGAACTTTATAGGGTTGGTGGCAACTCAAACATAGCATCCTTTGGTTTTGTGTTCATGTGTATGTCTTTCACTTATGCTTGTATCTTGTACTTGAACAATTATCCTAATGTTTATATTAATCATTCAAGTGTTTGATGTTTTGTATGTCATGACTAAATGTCTTAGCTTGTGTTGATTATGGATATTGGAGATATTGCCTTAGTACATTTCAATTGCAGTGTGATTGTCTGTATCCAAGATCTAGGTCATTTCATGATAAGTTACTTGGTAAATGCTAATAATTGATTGTGTCTTTGTAATAACAAACCTTGATGGTTCAATAATGATAATTGACGTTTCCGGAGCGTACTTAGTGATTTCTGGACTTTCTTGGCGACCTCACCAAGATTCTTGGCGACCTCACCAAGAATCTTGGCGATTTGGAGTTTGTACTTGGCGACTTGGGCATGTTTCCTTGGCGACCTCGCCAACCCTTGGCGACCTCACCAAGGTTGGCGACCTCACCAAGCCTTGGCGAGGTCACCAACCAGCCTTGGCGACTTCACTTTGGTCTTGGCGACTTCAGTGTTGTTCTTGGCGATCTCGTCTGTCTGATGTCATAAATTTCACTAACTTCAATAACATTCTCTTGATTTCAGCACATTCACGACCTGTGCTCTCTCTAGTATAAATAGCCACTCTAGAATAACCCTAATAACACTCTTGGACGGCTGTTTGAAGATAGAGAGCACTTGTGTGTGAAAACCCTCAAGTTCTTGAGTTTCAGAGGCGAAATCTAAGGATTTCAACAAGCAAACACTATGATTTGATCATGGATTCATGATTTCCGCACTTGAATCTGTGTATTGGATGAGTAAAGGCTCAAATTTTGGTCCTGACAAATGGTATCAGAGCCATTGTTCTTCATGTTCTTGAGTTTTCTCAAAAACTTGAAGAATCACTCATTCAAGTCATCAAATCTAGGTGTTTGTGTGATTCCTTGAACCATTTTGAACGAAATTTCATAAGGAATCTGTTGGAATGCTTAGATTTCATCAATAATCACAATAAATGGGTCAATTTTTGAGATTTCCAGATTTATGCGAACACAGAGCATACGTGCTGTGCGTTACTTTTGAAAATAAATGTCTATCTTTCACTGATTTTGAGTCAAAATTGAACATGCATACATGTTAGACTCATGATTTAGGGATGATAGCAACTTGAATCACTCAAAAACATCAAGTATTGAAGATTTTAGAGCAAAAATTGTGTTCTTGGAAGTTTTTCATAAGAATCACTGTTTGATCCGATTTCACATAGATTAAGTGGTTTTTGGAGCTTGTTGTAGTTAACAAATCTGTTCCTAAGCAAATTCCTAAACTATTGGTGCATTAAAAACTTGATTTCGTGAAATTTGATTTTGACCTGGTGATTATGCTCAAGAACATGGCTGGAAAATTTTCTAAGTCTTGAAAATTTGAAAATTTCAAATTTGACTTATTTACTTGATTGATTCAAACTAAATAAACTTCTTGATGTTTGTTTTGTAGGTTTTTGAGCAATTGACCTCAATCTTGCATCCGTTGAAGAAATTTCTGAATTCTCGACCCGTTTGACCCATTAAGCTCTTTTGTGAAGAAACACCACTTGTTTCACCATGTCTGAGTTTACCTCTGCTAATCAAATGTTCCAAGGGAATAACCGGCCTCCTAAATTGCTTGGGGCTGCAAATTATGATGATTGGAAGAAAAAGTTTCAGTGTTACCTTGAGTATGTGGATTATGACTTGCTGACCTCAGTGAAATGTGGTCCTAAGGTGTTTTACGTGGATCCAGTGCCTACTGTTGCTGGAGCTGATCCTCCTGCTGCCCAGGCCCAAAGGCGTATTCCAAAGAAACCTGAGGACTACTCTATTTCTGAACATAACCAGATGAAGGTTGACAAACGTGCTCTCGGGTGCATCAAGATGGCACTGTCTGATGACATTGCTTTTCATTTCACTGAAGCAACCTCTGCTCATGAAATCTGGGTTGCACTTGAGAAAAAGTATGAGGGAAATCTTGAGAGTAAGGAGAGAAGACTGGATTCTCTCAAGTTGCGTTTCAACACCTTTGCTCACACTGCTGGAGACTCCTTTGAGACTCATGTGACAAAGTTCTGCAGACTCATCTGTGAAATGCAAAATAACCAAATTCGACCTGAGATGCCTGTCATATCAAAGAAAATTCTGAAGTCACTTCCTCGAGACTTTGCTCCATATGTCATCTACTTGCTTGAAAGCAGTGACTTAGCCACTGTGGACTACATGGATCTTATTGACAAAGTAAGAGGCTATGAAATTGCTGCTATTGAAAGAGATGGAAATTCACTTATGGGGAAAGTTACCAATAAAAGGGCCACTGAGGTTGTACCAAATGCTGCCTTTGTTGCTCCTAACGAGGCTGACGTTGAATTTCCTTACTTTGCTGGTGGGTCTTGCTCTACTGTTCAAGCTGCTGCTCAAGTTTCTCCTCAACAATCTGTTTGTCAGACTGCCTTCGTTGCTCAACAACCAGTCACTCCGGTGATTCAGTCATCTGCTGCCTATCCTTCTGGAACCTCAACTGTTGGCCTGACTGACAAAGATCAGGAGATATGCAATGCTCTTGTTGCATGCCTGGCTTCCCAAATGTCAGGATGTATTGAGGGCATGTCTCTGTGCCAAGAAGACCTGGATCAAATTCCTGCTGATGATCTCGAAGAAATGGATATCAAGTGGCAACTTGGTATGATCGCTGCCCGCACTAGGAAGTTCTTCAAGAAAACTGGGAGAAAAGTTTTCCAGTCACAACCTGGTGCCACTATTGGCTTTGACAAATCGAAAGCCCAGTGTTACAATTGTCAAGGTCTGGGGCATTTTGCACGTGAGTGTAAGAAGCCAAAACTGAGGCAGATTCCTGTGACATCTGGAGGGAACAATAATTCGAGTCAAAATAAGGGCAACTTTTCATATCAGAAGCCACAACCTGCTGGTACTACTCACCAGGGTTCCAGTTCCAATTCTGCTATGCGTGCTGACAACCCAGAGAAAGCACTCGTGTCTCTGAGTGATCCTAACTACACATGGTCCAATCAGACTCAAACATCAGCAAGTGTGGATTATGCATTAATGGTGAATTCATCTGATGAGTCCAAGGTTGAGGAAGATTCCTTCTTTGACCCACTCTATCCGACTGATTTTGCACTCATGGCTGATGTGGATGAAACTTCTGAAGATGCTGCTTTTGTGACCAACACTGTTGAAGGCTCCTCCAAAGTTGAATCTGATGCTGAGCAAAAATCAATAAACCGACAAAAGGACCTCATTCCTGATACGGTAAAATCTCTCTTGTGCTCTGAGTCCTGTGTAGAGGAAGTCGCTCGATATCGCCTGTATAACGAAGAGTTAGTTGAAAAGGCAATAGCGAGTGAATGTCTGGTAAAGTCAATGCAAGCTAAGGAACAGGATTTTCTGGCCAAAATAAAGTCCTTGCAGGATGATATTGAGGTTATGAAACACACTGAAATATCTCTTCGAACTCAGTTGGAGGATTTAGTGACTCGCTTTTCAACCCTAAGCAAGAACTATGTTCAAGCTCGGGAAATAATTGATTTGATGAGACTTAATCCTTCAAACTTGGCAGGTGATGTGGCTAAGGATATTTTTAAACGAGTACAAAATGGTTTGGGTTTAACCCGAGAAATTGATGATGCTGCTGTTGAGCATCCTCTCAATCATAACTATTTTCAAATACCTGAACTTACTAAAATAAATTCCCGAAGCCACATCAGGTTTTTGAATAATGAGTCTGTTCCAAGCAAGTCTGAAATTCAACAAATGGAAGAAAAACTGTCTGGCTACGAAAGTGGCTCAAGCCTTCCATCTGTTGAAAGTGCTCTAAATTTGAATGATTATGAGTCCAGCTCATTGCAGTCATTTGATACTGGCATATCTGAAGATATGGTAAGGCAGAAGGCAGAATCTGAGTTTTTTAAAATAATAACCGATAATGAGACAATCTCTCAAACTTCAAATGTTAGCGAAACTCAAACAATGCTTAAAGGAAAATTTGTCTCAATGAGACCTAAAGTTCCCAAAAGGCAAAGGTTCAAAGCTAAAAATGCTAACTCAGGTTCTAGCCAAACTGATCGTGTCAATGAGCTGACTGTTGATGCACAAAATAAGTTAAGTCTGGGTGATGGTAAACCCAAGGGTGACACTCAAAATTTTGTCACAATCACCAATGGTAAGGTGATCTCTTCGGCTCCTGCTCCTGAAATGATCCCATCTCAAGTAACTCCAATGTCTTCCATCAAGCTGTTTCAATCATGCAACACGACTCCATCGGCTAATCAAGCTGGTGCAAGTTCGTCTACCTCAGTTAAGCAACCTGCAAAGAATAAGATGAATAATAGATGAATAATGAGTGATGTGAGCTATCATTTCTAGAGAGAGAGTCACACATTGGGTTTGAGCTCAACCCAATGTGACCATGGATTTCCTATGACGAGTTTGTAATCATTCGATTTGTTGTAATCATTCAGTAATAATCAATGAATCGTTTGTTTTATCATTTTTGTTATAGATTATCTTTGATTCTCTCCATCCCGTCTCCTCCATCTCACCTCTGTTCTTGCTCAAGATCGGGATTCTCGATGTGAAATCGGTCCTGACAAAGTTAACCAACACACTCGAGTATTTCTTTTGCGGAAAGTGCTGATTTCAAACCTTACAATAAGTGTGCGATATCACACATTAATCAATAAGTGAGAAACATCTCACATTCATCTATTGACCGTGACACATCTGCTGAGGAAACTCTGACCTTGTGTCACGCGTCCCATCATTATCATTGAAAACATACCGTGACACATCTGCTGAGGGAACTCTGACCTTGTGTTCACGCGTACTGTCATTATCATTGAAAACATTCCGTGACACATGTGCTGAGGGAACTCTGACCTTGTGTTCACGTGAAACAAAAATATTTATCCATTTTGAAATCAGTACTTACCTCTAAAGAAATAGGGGGAAGAAATTCCATATGTGTGTTGTGCTTGACTGAAGTGCTAAATAGACAAAGCTAGGATAACTGTTTGACTTTGTGGAATAAAAAGTCAACACAATTGTCATTAAGTCAAATCTAAAACATGATAAATGACATCACAGTGATTTTGCTGAAAATTGACTTGCTTGAGCTTAAGTGGATAACAATACCGACAATCTGACTTAGGTTACTGAATCTGAGAGGGAATTTGATTTGTAAGTGTCTATGATCACGTAATCGACTGGTTTGATTCCTATCATAGTCCAACCATTACCGAGCAAAAATATGCAAAATTAAGCAAATTACTGGAAATTACCAGAAAATAAGGATTTAACGGTGCAAATGAAAGCACTATGCTTTGATATAACCAAATTTGGCATAAAAAGTGAATTTGGGTGCTTTGTGCTTAAAACCTTCAAGTTTGTGAGAAATTTGTCAAAATTGAGAAATTTGAGGTTCATTTGCTGTTTTAAGTCAAAAACAACCGTTTTGGTAAGTTTGGGCTGGTCTGACTCAAATTGTTTTGATTCAATAAGGTTTTTGGTCATGTTTGTGAATTTTAAAAGTTCTGAGTCAATATGGTGTTTTTATCATTTGTTGCACTTAGAAATCTTAAATATTCCCAAAATGCCCTTAATGAGCTCATTTAAAGTTTATGCAATACACTGAGTTCTCACTTGAGAATTATTAATGCTTTTGCTTCGGATGTTCTCATTTTGGTTGTAAATGCATCATAAACCAGAAAGTTTTTCATAAAAACAACTTGCTGTCAAATCTTTCTAAATGATAGGTTTTTATGCTGTTGGCGATCTCACATAAACCAAAATTTCATTTGGCGATCTCGCCTAATTGCCTTGGCGATCTCAAGTTAAATACTAGGCGATCTCAAGTTAACACTTGGCGATCTCAAGATAAATACTTGGCGATTTTAAGTTCATACTTGGCGATCTCAAGTTAAATACTTGGCGATCTCAAAGTTAATACTTGGCGATGTTGGTGGTCCTGCCCTTGGCGACGTCGCCTATTTTCTATCCTTTGGCGATCTCGATTAAACAAGATACAAACCCTAGGATGTTTTTACGACCTCGCCTGGTCTAATAAAGAGGGGAGTTCATTTTTTTTCTTTCCCATTCAAACATAAAAACACACAGTCTCCTTCCCACCCTCTCTCGGCGAACCCTCTGTGCACCTCTTGTCCACCCTCCGATCACCGGATTCTCACCAAATCGAGCCTCCCAAATCGATTCTTCTGCAAAAGGGGTTGGCTCGCACACCTCTTTCGCAATCCACAGGTTTGATCTCGTTACCTGTTAGGGTTAATTTGGAAATTCTTGTGGTTCGGGTGTAATCCTTGAGACCGACGGCTCTTGTATCGATTAGGGTACTTATTGATTGTTCGTTTGTTGGTTTCACAGTTCTGTTCATCCCATCTTGTGATTGAACAAAACCTCCGAGCTTCTTTAAGGTAAAAGTCCTTCACTCCCTCTCGATTATGAACCGTATACAGGGGATGGTTATGGAAATTGCTTATGGGGTTCTTGACATCTCAATAAAACAGTTGTTGCTTAGGATTGCTCATTGTGAATGAATCAAGTCTAGGCAATAGGTTTTCACTTAAATAAAATTGATGTTCATCTGGAATTTTTTGTCAAGAACAGGGCCGAAGAAACCTAATAAATTGAGAGTCCTATTTTTCTTCATATGTGTTTGTTTGGAATCTATACTATTTGAGAATGTTAACTTTGATACAAATTCATAGATTAATTGAAACCTGTTGACATGTTTTATGCTTTGTGGGTTTTAGTTGATCTTGAAACTTTGTTTTGAACAATTCACTGTTAATGTCTCAATGTGTTAAAATTCTGAACTATGAATGAGGTATTTTGATTGTGGATGCTTAAAAACTCTAATATGATGCATTGGAATGATTCATGATGCATTCCGGGTCTTAAGGGCTTTAGGATTGTTAGCCAAACTAGACATGGTCTTAGTTTGACCTGTTAAGGAAATAAATTGAGTTTTGAAACAATTCATGCCAAAATTTTAAATTTTTGAAAAGAAACCAAAAATAATGAGTTTAGTAAATGGTTTAAGCCCTAAATGAGATAATCTTTGATTTAAAACTCATCTTTTGGTGCAAATGGTGAAATTTTCTCAAAATTATCCGTTTGACCTATTTGGACTCTAGCTTTACTAAAACTCATTCCAATAAGAGTCATTTGACTCAAATAACTTGAGGATGGAAATCTTTGACATGAAATGGTAACATTTGTCGCTTTTATGTTGCTTTAAGAATAAAATTGACCTGATAATTCAACATGAAGGCTATTTATTGTTGGAACAAAAATCTTGGTGACTGACGCCATCAAATCTGTTTACCGAAGCATTCGACTGAAGAATCCATGTGAATCGATTTAGAGACTGAGTTGTGATGCTCGAGGCTTGCAGTTTGGACCGAAGACCGTTTTCCGGAAAAGTCAACCGTTCGGGTCAACGGTCAACGTAAAAGTCAACGGAAGATCGGTTCGAGCGAGTCAAGCTTCGGATTAATTAAATCAACTTTGATTTAATTAATATTTTACGTTATTTACCTTTCTTGTAATTTTCAGTTATTTTATGGTTTTCTGTTGTTAGTCACCCTCACTATATATAGTGAGGGTGCCCATTACAAGTAAAGGAGTCTCCGAATGTGGAGATGATGAATTTCTTGTAGAGTGTGAGATTTCCATTCTAGAGAGAGAGTGAGTCATGGATTCTAGAGACAGAGAGTGTTCTTCATGATTCATTGATTGTAATCTTTCGATTAATGAATTCATTCGACTTGATCATCATCTTTCTTGTTTATGATTATTCATGATTCATCATCATCATCTTCTTCATTTGTTTTGAGTTTTCTCATCCGAACCATGTTCTTGCTCAAGATCGGGATTCTCGTAGTGAAAATCGGTACTAACAAATGGTATCAGAGCAGGTACCGATCAGATTCATCTCACCGTGAATCTGGTCACTCGAATCTGAGATTTTGAGCTTGAATGGTGAAGATGAGAAAACTTATTTTTTAGAGACTTTTTTCTATTTTTTCTTCGATTCTGGATGGATTCTGATGATATGGATGATGGATTCGTGTTCTGGAGTTCATTTAGATGTTATTTCACCTTTTACATGTTCAAATCTGTTGGAAAATTGAAGATCCGAGCTCATTTTTTCGTAACTTTGGGGTTTTCCCGTATTTGGAGTTTTTGAAGATTTTGGAGCTTGATTCTTCGTTTTCTGGGCATTTCTTCATGGATTTGGATGATATGAGGTATGATTCTCAGTGGAAAACGCGTTCCGGATCCATTGGAAGCATCCATTTCGTCTGATTCTCAACCGTTTGAGCGGATCTGGAAAAACACACACTGACGGTGTAAGTGTGTGTTCTTCGTGTTCTTGAAAATTTCCAGATTTGGGAGCTGATTTGATCCGATTAGCTGCTGTTTATGGGTTGTTGGTGGCCACAATAATCTCGTGAATGGTTCAGCTTCATATTTCGTGCATCATTACGGGTTTTCCTTACGGTTTTGGGCAGATTCAAGTTCACAAGTAAGTTCTTCACTGTTCATCTTTTTCCAGAATTGTTCATCAGTGTTTTGAAGATATGAAGATGTGCTTAGCGGACTTGTTGAGTTCTTAGCGAACTTCTCCTCTTCTTAGCGAACTTGTTCCGATTCTTAGCGAACTTGTTTTGCTTTAGCGGACTTGTTCCTTAGCGAACTTCAGGAGTATCTTAGCGAACTTCTCAGACCTTTAGCGGACTTGTTCGAGCTTAGCGGACTTGTTTTTCGTTAGCGGACTTGTTTACTGGGTCTTCATTCGAGTTGTTTTCAGAGGTTTTTGATCGTTAATATGGGTAGAGGATGAGCTTACGAGTCCGGGGATATAAAATTCGAAGATTTTCGTTAAGTTTTGGGTTAGTTATGAAGAGAATACGTTTTTCCGGTGATCTCCTTGTTTTTCCGATGGTTTATTCCGGCGAATTAGGGTTACGATGATTTTAGAAAGAGACGATGACGTGTCATTCACTCATTCGCCAGCAGAGAATGTTGACCTCTCTCCTCTTTGTCTTTATCCGATACTACCTTTTATGTTGTCGAAATTCCATTGGAGGAAGGGAATGTGTGTGGGGCCACATGCTGTCAAAAGAGCCGTTAGGGCTGAGTTGTTGCCAGCCTGTGATTGGCTGTAGCCTCCCTCACACGGATCGCCTTATATAGGCCGCTGGATCAAATTTCTCCAAACCGTCAGATCTTAGCTGAGCTTTCTTGTGATTGGCTATCCGCCCCTTCACTAAGATCGCGATCTGAGCCATTAATCTCCATTTATCACAGCCGTTAGATCTGTTGGAAAGCTTAAATCTGATTGGCCAGTTCCCATTACACACGGATTTTGGTCTTTTTGGATTGAAATCTGATTGGTTGGTTTATTTTGACAAGGATTATGGTCTTCTTGGAGAGATTTTTCTCAACTAATTAAATTTTCTGCATTTTAATTAAATGCGGGGTATTTTTTATTAGTCTTTTACGAGACTAACGGAGATAACGCCCGAACGAAATTGCGAAAAATTTATTGGTCACGGATTTATTTCATTTTATTGGGGTTCTCGTTTATTGACGTCGCGCGCAACGTTTGCTATCGATCACTGACGGGTTAACTTCATTATCCGGTTGATTACTTGGCTTTCTCGTTATATCTCACGGTTTATTTTTAGTGGATGCAGCGCTGTCGTCAACTAACCGGATTAACTGGAATCTCAGTTAAATATTGGAATTTATCCGATTAAATCTCTCGGATGACCGTTTCTTGAAGAAATTTACAGTTTATTTAAATTTTCACATCCAACCTCAGTCACGCAGATTATTCACAACTGTCAGCATCCGGCTTCCGGTTTTTCGCAAGATTGTCCGATTTCAAGATTATTTATCTGGTTTCTCTAGGCAACCGATCGCGACGGTTCGACTCTCCGCATCTCATTTTTACGCTTCCGACTTGATGTTTTTGGAGAGATTTAGAGAAATAGGAGGAATTATTATGAATTTGGATATCGGGTCGATTATTCGGAGTTGGAGCATGTTCGGTGTCAAACTGGTTTATCTGATTCAGTTTGTTGCGGTTTGGACTCCGAGATGTAGCATTTTCTCAGTATTGTACCCGACCGTGTGAACCGAGTGAGTCAGAGCACTTGGATCTCGAACTGGAGCAACAAGAACAGAAGAAGCTTATTCAGAGGGGGAATCTCTACGACAGATTGTCTCCGGTTTATCAGTTTCTCATTGAAGATGTACGGCAGAGCGATTCTTCAGCAGTTGAACAGATTTGAAAGCATCAGTCAAGGGGGAAATTGTTGGAACAAAAATCTATGTGACTGACGCCATCAAATCTGTTTACCGAAGCATTCGACTGAAGAATCCATGTGAATCGATTTAGAGACTGAGTTGTGATGCTCGAGGCTTGCAAGATTGGACCGAAGACCGTTTTCTGGAAAAGTCAACCGTTCGGGTCAACGGTCAACGTAAAAGTCAACGGAAGATCGGTTCGAGCGAGTCAAGCTTCGGATTAACTAAATCAACTTTGATTTAATTAATATTTATGTTATTTACCTTTCTTGTAATTTACAGTTATGTTATGTTTTTCTGTTGTTAGTCACCCTCACTATATATAGTGAGGGTGCCCATTACAAGTAAAGGAGTCTCCAAATGTGGAGATGATGAATTTCTTGTAGAGTGTGAGATTTCCATTCTAGAGAGAGAGTGAGTCATGGATTCTAGAGAGAGAAAGTGTTCTTCATGATTCATTGATTGTAATCTTTCGATTAATGAATTCATACGATTTGTTCATCTTTCTTCTTATGTTGATTATCTATGATTCATCATCATCATCTTCTTCATTTGTTTTGAGTTTTCGAATCCGAACATGTTCTTGCTCAAGATCGGGATTCTTGTAGTGAAAATCGGTCCTAACACACAATCCAATCTTCAGGTATTTAAATTCCAGGTTTCAGAATCAGGCATTCTAAACTTGTGAAAGCAGCAGTGTACTGCTTATCACAAATATGTGCTACACTCTGCAGGTTGTGTTGTAGTTCTTCCACAAATTGAACTTTATCAAACGTGACCTTCTCGTTATGCATCTTTCCTTCTCCGGTTATTCTTCCACCTTTATTTCCAGCAAAGGTAACATTCCCGCCGTTAATTGGTTTGACGTCAGAAAGCAGGGAAATATTTCCCGTCATGTGCCTGGATTCTCCACTATCAACTACCCAGAAGTTGTTGACAACTGGCTTTCGAGCACCCTGCACATATTAGCAAATAATTAGTGAGAATCTGGACCCAAGCTTTTAGCTTTGGGTCGACCGGTATCTTCGGAAAAGTCTTTAGTGGCTTTTGATGACAATTTAGGCAGCCACTTTTACCTTAACATCGGGATAGATGAATCAGTATCAGAGTCACCCGAAGATGAACTTCCAAAAGATTTTTGAGTTTTGAAAAATTTTTCTCGGTTGAAAAACTGTTTTGTTACCACCTTTCCATCTATCTCTATTGGCTTAGAAACGGAATCAGATTTATCTTTACTAACAGCGGAAGCTCGCTTCGTTGCCAAAATCAAACATCTATTTCTTAGATGACCTTGTTGATAACAATATTAACACCTCCTACGATCAACAAAGACCATAGGAAAACTATTTCCTGAGTCAGTTGAGATGTTATCATCAGTCATTTGCTTAACAACTCCCCTTGGTGTCTTAGCATTAAACCTTCAAGATTTGTGTTTTGGAAGAGGTTTAAGCAAAGGAGTGATATACCCAAATTGGTTATAAAAACCATATTCATCAACTCAACATTGATCAGAATACCCTTTTGGTTTGACCCTTTTGGCTTTGTTTTGTTCAAATTTACCAAAATCATCGTAGAAATCATAATCCTCACAAAAACCGTAGGATTCATAATCAAAATCATTTCTTTAATGGAAAACTGACCATGAGAGTTGTAAAAACTCTTTGGTGAGTATTTGGCTTTAAAACAAATTTCTGATCATTTGGAGTGCATGACTTTTGAGAATCCTGATCATTTGAATCAGACACACATTGCCCTTTCAGACTCAGCATAAAACACCTTAGCAACTTGTTATGGCTCAACACAGCATAATGGGAACATCACATCAGAAAATATGGTATTACTACCACTTGTAAAACACAAAGACGGGTCTTACTAATGCATGATCACGATCGATTTGGTAATACACGAAGTAAATAACGTTCCGTTTGATTGATAACAAGCTCAATGTTACAGAGAGAGAACAGAGAGTAAAACACCACAGATTACACACAGTTAAGAACTCAACTGTCATAACTACTCTCAAACACAAGAGCTGAAACTATTTATATGGTTCTGCCCGGCGTACCAATTAACCCACGTACCAGATGGTCTGTGGCTGCGTACCATCTGGTCCGTCTACTGGTACGCTGGGACTAGAACTTACAAAACGACTAATATAATGACAAAACACCTAGACCTAGCATTAGACATCATAACATGTTCTAACAGATCTTACTACTGCATGATTCGGTTAATGGAAGAACACAAACGTAAATAAAGCTGGGCTTTATTGATTCACTTAGAGAATACAATGTAGAGAGAGAACACCTTAAAAACACACAGTTAAGAGATATGAAACGACAGAACTAGTTAACTCTCTCTAACATGAACTATTTATAGTGCACAACATAGCAAAGGCGGACCACCAAGCGTACCATTGGTATGCCCGTACCAATGGTACGGCGAACCAAGTGGTATGGTCACCTTGGTAAGTTGCCACTAAGACTCACACAAATGCTCTAGACTAGATACAATACATGAGACATAAGTTAGCATAGGTATATGCTCTAACAGAAGAACTATCATATGTCTATGTAGCCTTCAGCTATTGTACCGAATGTTAGGAGTGCGATTTTTATTTCGTGTCTCACTTCCACTTAAGGTATTCACATTCACCAATGACCCAGGTGAATTAAAGATATAGGAATTTAGATTGAGAAGTGTGTTTTCGCATCAAAGTTAACTGTGGATTGGGTTGTCTAGACATTAGATCAACATGCAGGCATTGCTCTAATGATTTGGCAAATATATTTTGCCACGGATTAGACGGTGCCATGTCATATGATACGGTCAAGGTACAAAGTATTACAAACGTTGTAGTGTTAACGTCTCCAGGGGATAGGTATGCACATTAAAATAAATACTATAATCGGTGATTCATACGATTGCTAAAAGTGCAAGGATGAATGACGTTGCTAAATATCATAGTTCATATGACACATGGATTGAACATAAAACTCATAACGTGAGTATGGATGTCCTAGTTTGCAATAGAGAGTATGGTCCGAAATGCAAGTTTGCATTAGGATTCAACACAGTATTTCATTAAGGGTCACATTGCTTCATCAAACAGATGCCACTGGGATTAATTTGCCCAAAGAGTTTCAAATCCAGATGTACAAGACTAAATAAGCAAAGGAGAATCAAAAACGCAATAACTGAACAACCTTCCAAATATTTCATCAACTCTCCCGCTGGGAACCAAGACGAGCATTGATTAGGACACGTAAACCTTAGTAAAGTTTTGTAAATTTTCAACCATCTTTTTAACATAAAGAAAATTGAGCGTTTAGAAAGATCATGTGGTTTGTCATCCATAAGGAAAATAATGTCTGGTTTTTGAAACGTTGATGTTTATCTGAGTCAGAACTCACACCTGAACTGTAACAGGAAGTTTCACGTTAGGAGGGTTTTCTTCTTGATTCGGACAATTGAAAACATGGAGTTTAATTATGTCGGATATGTCCCTTTTGGTAGAAATACATAATATGTCCCGTTTTGGTCCCACAATCAACATGCCACTAATGTTTATATATAGGGTGTACCGCAGCTGTTGATGCATGGTTCTTGGTCGTCATGTGAAGTATCAAGAACAACACAAAGAGCTACACGAATGTGTTGGTCCGAACTGACACGAACTGCTAGTTCTGATGCACACGTACTTGTCCGAACTGGCAGTTCGGCTGATCGTATTTTTGCATAGTCATGTTCAACTATAAATAGCTTAGTCTTATTTAGAATTGGAACTTCTGGTCAGATTTACTGTGTGTGTTTTACTGTGTAATCTCTTAGTGGTTTCTAATATAAGTCTTTGTACTTACCTCTCGTCTTCACGTTTATTCTCGTTTAACATAGTTTTCGATACGACCGAGTAGACAATCCACCGCTCACGTAATTTCAAGTGGTATTAGAGCTTTCGGTTCATTCTACTGGTCTGGAAATCTGTGTTTTTCAAAACTTTTAAATCAAAAAGTGGGGTTTTTGAAAATTCTATTCATTTTTGTGCTCGTTTGATCATCTCGAGTGTGCTTTTTATGGAAAATATTCTCCTACATCATTCCTATTGAGTTTTTCTGTGTTACTGTTGAAAATCTCGTTCGAAAACACTGAAAATCATGGAAGTTGAGTTGGAAATGGTTCGGTTCGTCTGAGTTCGGGTGAGATCTGAGTGTTTGTCAAATTAACCGCTCCGAACTCACGGTTCGGTTCAGTTCCGATACTATTTTTCAAATGAAGTCAGGGTTCGGATATGTTCGGTTGTTAGTTCATCCCCAGTTCGGCTCGAGTTCGGTCATTTTGGTCTAGTTAAGATTAGGTTCGGCTACATAATGGTTTGGATCTCGGTTCGGCTACACGAAGGCTCAGTTCGGCTCCAAAAGTTTGACTTCGGTTTGGATCTTCTTAGTTCATTCCAGTTCGTCTCTGGTTTGGCTTAGTTCAGCAATTTTGACTTCGTTTTCGGTTCGGATGAACAGTAACCAGTTTCATTCAAGATGTCAGATTTTCAAGCGTTTGCGGCAATTCAAAGTTTGATGCAAGCTACAATGCAACACAATGATTAACTATGATAATGAAATTGGAACAAGTCAGAAAGTTCCCAAATTGTTGAAATTGGAAGATTATCATAGTTGGGTTAAACGGTTTGAAGCGTATGGTGATATGAATGATGTTGATATGTGGTTGGCTTTTACTGAACAATACATATACCTTAAAGATGCTTCTGGAGAACCGATTCTTCAAAGGAAATTCACTTCTGAACAAAAGAGAGCGTATCAAGCTGAGAAAAAGGCATATGGTATTTGACAATGGCATTACCCAAAGAGTTGCTACATCAATTTTCTTCTAAATATACATTGAAAAGTTTATGGGATGCTTTGTAGAAGACATGTGAGGGTAACAACCAATATAAGAAAAGTTGTCAAAAGGTCTTGAAAACGAAATTCGATAGTTTCAAGCATTATCAAAATGAATGAATTTCGAACCTAGTTGCAAGATTTTGCACATTTGATGAGCGAGGTGAGCTTGGTGAATCTTACAAAGGAAGATGCTGATTCGAAAGAAAAGATTTTGGAGGCATTACCTGAGAAGTGGGAAAATTATGTCAGGATGATTACTCATGATAAAGATATTCAGGTTTATCTTTCAACGATCTAATTCAAAGAATAAAAGCAAGGGATATAGAGTTAACTGTGAATAAGTCACTTCCTGCACAAATCCAGAATCCTGCTGTGTATTATGGTGAAAATGATTTAAACATGAAAATGCTTTATCTGTTCAAAAAACTGATGATTATATGGCTTTAATGTCTGCATTGCTTTCGTCATATTTTGGAGTCATTACTGGTTTAGTGAGTAATGCAGAATTGACAAACGAAGATTACGATCAGATAGATTATGATCATTTGGAAGAAATAGATTTGAGTTGGCAGTATGCTATGTTGGTTCGAAGAACGAAGAAATTCTTTAGCAGAACCGAGAAAAAGAGGCCGAATCAAGATGGGAAGATCAGGTTGGACAAATCAAAGGTTAAATGTTTCAAATGTTCAATATATGGACATTTTCCACGAGAATGCCCAAGTTATAATAAATTGAAGACTGGTCAACATGCTCATTTGGTTATACATTCAGCAAATCAAGATCAAAAAGATCAAAAAGCATATGTTCTTGTTAATAATAGTATGACAGAAATATTTTGGCATCCAAATGAATTTGCTTGTAATGCGGATTCTAAAATTACGAGAATGCCACATGCTGATATTAAGGTTGCTTTAACAGCTCATCATTTAAATGATAGAATTCTAACTGATTCTGATTCAAGTTCCAAAGCAACATTGGTCGAAGAGGTTCAGAAAGAGCTGGATAATAGTTTAAAGGCTGAAAAATCTAAATTTTCTGAATGTGTGAGTTTATGTAACAAGAATGCAAGTTTAGAAATAGATTCTCAATTATCAACTGAAGAAATTGTTGTTTTAAAGCAAGAATTGAAAGAATTTCAGAAGAAATATTATGAATTGGTTCATGTTAATGAAGATTTAGTAAAACAGAAGAGTGGATTGATTGAAGAGTGTGAGAAGGCCAAAGCTGAAGCTAAGGAAGTCACTGAAGATTTTGAGGCATTATTTGAGAAGAGGTATCCTGTTCAATAGAAGTATAAATAAGCAAATGCACTAGCTGCTGAATCTGCTAATACAATTTTGAAACTTCAAGGAGAATTATCTACACTTCAGAATGCGAATGTTCTTCTCAGAGATGAAAATGAAGTGTTGATGAAGGATGTTGAGATATTCAAAAAGAAGTGGGAGAAAGTTACTGAAGATGTATTGTCTGAATGTGAAATTAGGAAGCACCAAACATATGAGTATAATGATCTCAATGAAGAATTCATTAAGTCTCAAAATGATCTGTTTGCTGCTCAACAGAAATTTCTGAATTAAAATTGGAAATTCTAGAGTTGCAAAGGCAAGTCAAGAACTGCAATTTATCACCAACTTTGCTAAATTTCTTGTATTAGAAGGATAGGAGTGAGGATAGTTCCAAAGAGGATGATATTCACAAGGTTCCTCAACTCGCGGATTTATCTGAGTTTACTTCAGCTCCTCTTGATCCGGTCAACCAAAACCAGTAAAAAAACTTAAAAGCACACATTCTTAGACAAAGTGTTTATTTAATTTCTTCCCCTTGCTTTTAGATTTTTTAATTACAAAAAGAACACTATTTTTTTCAGAGAAACAAATAAAAGTAATAATAAAACAAAATAGTTGCCAGATTACTCATCAAAGGCTATCATCCGGAGGCCTTTGAGACACATTTCAAAATTGGCACTTGGCAGGGGTTTCGTGAACATATCCGCCA
>JBCNJP010006305.1:0-25886 GCA_039602395.1 Deinandra increscens subsp. villosa
TTCTTTTGCGCTCCACTCGACAAACAAATCAAGAACAAGGCTGGTCAAATCTTTCATGGCTTCATTCTCTTTCTAATTTTCAAGTTCTATAGATATTTGAATCAGCAACCAAAGGTGAAAGTGTTACAAGGATTCCTTATCTTCATCTTCTATGTTCATTTACATGATTCGATATCTTTTTGTTGACTGACAAGACTCTTCTTTCTTTTGTTCATGTTCTGAAGGTTACCGATAGATAGGAGCTATTCTTTCTTGCGAGTATTCAACATTGAGGTCTGTTGCTATGAAACATGCGTCTCCATCTCCGATAGAATCTCTCCGCAGTTGTTTTATACCCAGGTAAGTTCCACATTCTATGATCCCAGGTCCATTTTCGATTTAAATATTGGAAGTTGGTACAACAAATTTGTTTGTAGACAAAAAATAACTATTTATTAGGTATATTTGCTTTTAAAATTTTCTGTCAATATGTATCCGTGACTAAATAAAGATGATTAGGGCTTCTATCTCTTGTCTACTCCTTGCTGCTAAATCGACATTCGTATTGGTTTTTGTATCTTCAAAAAGCCCTAGATTTCAGAATTCAGGTACGCTTTTGATTTCAGAATTAGGGTTCTTGAGTTGAAGATAAATGGGGATACTTGATCTTGTAAGGGACTATGTAATAGGAAGATAAATAAGAAAGTGGAATGATTCAAATTCTTTTGTTTCTAATGATATCAGATTTGCTATGATGATTCAAATCGTTAATGCAAGTGATGTAGCTGTTCAAACTGATTACAGCAATGATTTGGGAGAATTTACTTATACCCTTCTTGTAAGTTTAACTTTTCATTGTATATTCTTATTTTCATTTTCTCTCTCACTTCCTTTCTTGTTTGTTTTGAATGAAATGAGGTTTGCTTAAGTTAGTGAGTTTGATTATTAGTTTAACACTGGAGTCATGTAGACAAGAAATAATCAAAATTGAAGCTACATTTATAATAATCAAAATTGAAACTAAATTTTACAGTTATCTATTGCCTGAATGTTCAAATAACCATTGTTCTTTTACTGGAAAACTTATCAACATTGCACATTTTATTTGTTCAGTTTGAGAGAATTTTGGTATGTGAAATCAAATATCAAATACATGTTCACACTTACAAGTATTTTTCTTAATATCATTTTATGATATTTGTATGTCTCTAACCCTGCAGTGAATCTGTGTTCTCGGATGAAAAGACTTATGATGACCTAGCCAATGCCACATTTGATAAGTTAGCCAACACTACACTTAACAATCACAAGGATTTTACTACTGCAAACCATCAGGTATTTGATTGCTTATAGAAGAACAGATATCGGACTATTCGCATGATTAAGTGTTTTTGAAACAATGAACCGTCTCAGCATTTTAAATAAGTTGTTGATGGTCGGTCTTATCCACTGTGAACATTTGTTCATGGATCTGTTTGTTTAATTTATTACATGGTCTGTATAGAAGGGAATAAGTTTATGTTTTCTTATAAGTTATGTCATATAATTGTTTAAACTCCTGACCCATTTCAGGAAGAGTAAATTACGGCTATAGTCCCTGTGGTTTGCACGTTTTACGGCTATAGTCCTTAGGCTTTAATTTTTACGCCTATAGTCCCCAAGGTTTAGGAGTCCGTTACACCGTTGGTCCCTGGGGCTAACGTCCGTCTAATTTACCCCGTTAAATCCCCACGTGAGATAAGTGTGATGGGCAAAACTGTCCTTTCACACTTCAATATTTATTTTCTATATAAATGATTCAACGGTCACTTCTCCTTTCTCCCTCGTCTTCCACCTCCGATATTAACGATCATCAACAATTGTTGCGATGGTGCTCTGCTACTGTGGCCGGAATGCGATCGTTCGCATGAGCAGGACGGATGCGAACCCTGGTCGCCGATTTTACTGTTGTTCCGAGCAGGTATGTTCCAGTTTTAATTTTGCTCACTGTAAATGATTTGAGTTGCTGTTCATCTCGTCTTTGTTTAATTCAGGGCCCAAATTGTGGTTTCTTTATGTGGTATGATCCACCGATGTGCCCTCGTGCAATGGAGTTGCTTCCCGGATTGCTGAGGTCCCAGATGCAGGCTGACATACTTGTGAATGAAGTGAGGGACGGGTTGGCTGCTTCAAATGCCCGTAATGAGGTTGATTTTGATATTCTTATGGAAGAAATTCAGAAGAATGTGGGAGAAATCAGAAAGAAAAACATCCAGATCAAGCTTTTGTTGGTGATATTAGTGTTTGTCTGTTTAGTCAGGTTTTTTTAGGGGTGATTAGGGGTCTAACTTATGTAAGGTTGTAATGGGTATGTAAAGTGGTGGTTAACTGTGTTTTGGATGTATTTTGACCTTGGAAGGTGCTTAATGATCACCCTAGGTGGATGTTTTTTGGATGTTTTGGATGTTTTTTGGAAGTTTTTTGGTTGAATGGACAATGATGTTTAATGATCAATAGTTTACAAAATTTTACCCCTTTGAAATGGTTAATGCTTAATGTGTGAATTGTTCAACTCAAGTGAATTGTTCAACTCAAATTTGGTACATCCATTTTATACAATGATGAATGTTCAACTCAAATGCTTAATGTTGTATGTGTGAAGTGTTTAACTCAAATTTGGTGCAACCATACCAATGGTGTCTGTTTACAGCAGTGACCAAAATGGTTTAGAACCAAACCAATATTAAACCACAAACAAACCAATGGGGTCTGTTTACAGCAATGACCCAAATGGTTTTCAACATCATGGGCTTCTTCACTACATGACAATTCACTGTCATGGGCTTCTTCACTTGGCCCAACATCCTTTTTACTAGGCCCACCTTTGGTTTGACTAGGCCCACCTTTAAAAACCTTAACTTCACCCTTGCAAACAGCTCTGACTCTATCCTTGTCATTTTTCTGGAAAACTATGTTTCTCATGGTTTCTACAGCATGCTTTTGTATGAGGTGTTTCAGTTGCTCCCTATCTCCAAATAACTGACCTACATAGAAATGAACACCAGTGGATTGATCCTTTGTTTTCCTCTTCCTAAGATTTTTCAATTCCCTATCCCTGTCAACCTCAAACTCATCATCTGACCCATCCATACTAGTGAATGAATCATCATTCAAAGTTATTTCCTGCCCACAGTCATCACCCATTTCAACAGAACCTTGGCTAGTGTCTGGAATATCATCATCAACATTGTTTTCACTGCCTCCTTCATAACCCTCATGATCACTTTCATTGTTGTCACCCTCATTATCATTTTGATCTTGCTCACTAGCCTCATCATCCACCTTATAATCACCAAGATTTAGACCTTGAAAAAAACTATCATTAACAGCCCCTTTTGGCTCAACATTTGCATTGCCACTAATAGGGAAGTCATTGTCAAAATCCTTAAAATCATATTCAAATGCATTAGCAAAGGGTTGAAGGACAGGCTCATTCACATCAACATGGGGTGTCTCACTTCCAATTCCCCTATTTGGTTGTTCCTGGCCTATCAGTTGGTCAGGCCTAACATTCTTTGCCTCAGCATTTGCCTCAGTTTGTTTCTGTTGATCATTGCTATCCTCACCATTCCACTCCAACAACAACTTCTTACCTTTGTGTCTCCTAACCCCTAATTTCTTAAGTGGTCTAACAGTTTCAGCTCCCACATCCTCTAATTCCTCTATGATAACCTTTGATGATCTAGGTGATTCAAAAGGAGATGCCATGTATGTAGTCAGTTTAGTCTCCCCTTGTTCAACATACAACTTAATAAGCTTACATTCTTTGACATACTTAGCCAACTCACGAACATCAAAATCATTGCCTAATGCTTGCAACCCAAAGTCCAAATCAGTGTTAGGGATCATGAAGTGATAGTAAAATGGCCTGTCATCACAGACTACCCCTATCTCTTTTAACATAAAATCAATCTCATGCACTGAAAATTCATCAATATCAATATAATCAACATAGTGAATCCTACCATATGCATATCGTCTACCTGGGAAGTTCCTAAAAGTTCCACCATGATGGATTTCAAACGAGAACAACTGATCTGATGACCCTGCCGGTAAACAAAAATAAAAAAAACATATGATTTCAACAAATATCTAACAAAAATTTAACTTTTGAAAATTTCTTGAAACTCTTGCTTACCATATAGTGTTTGAGGGTTTCTTTCGGTAAAGCTACCTCTGATTTCCCACCCCATTGCGCCAAAAACAACAGGATAATCCGTTGAATGTGATGTAGCGGTTCGTCGTCGTCGATTGAGTATGGGGGAGATTAATCGAGATTAGGGAACTGAAGAGTTCAGTTCGTCGTCGTAAAATGATGGTGGAGAGAAATTTTGAGGGAAATGGGACAATCGAGGGATTAGACGGGTGTTAAATGAGGTTGAAGTGTGAAAGGACAGTTTTGCCCATCACACTTATCTCACGTGGGGATTTAACGGGGTAAATTAGACGGACGTTAGCCCCAGGGACCACCGGTGTAACGGACCCCTAAACCTTGGGGACTATAGGCGTAAAAATTAAAGCCTAGGGACTATAGCCATAAAACGTGCAAACCACAGGGACTATAGCCGTAATTTACTCATTTCAGGAATTACAATCTTTAATGGGTATGTTTAACTTTGACTTATGAATCTGGAATAACAAGCTTTGAGGGAAAACTTATTGAAAGTCTAGAATTTCGTCTTGCATATTAAATTCTCTGTGATTTTCGATTTAAAAATCAGGTATATCACTTGATTCCGCCTATTTTACCAGTTATGTGTTTTTTCCATCACTCTTTGGAATACTATTTTAGGGTTTTTCAGTGATTGTCTTTTAGTCTAAAAAAGTGACACTTTGCTGTCATGGACTTGAAAGTTTATATCAGAAGATATACAAATGGAGACAACTAACTTAAAAAAATAGCAATAGAATTGGAGTAAAACTGAACCATATTCTTTATCAGAACCACATGGTGGACACTTGGGACTTTGAAGTTCATGTTACATGGTTTTGTTTATATGCTTCATGTAATAAACTTTTTAATCACGAATAGGGCATTGTTCTACATGGTTATGTAGATCCTTAGAACCTTCTCTAGTGCGGGTGTAGTCAAGGGTTTTATTGGCAAGAGCCAATTCATGGCTTTGGGAGTTTGGGTGGTAGGGGCCAATAGTGCAACAGTGAAGCACATGTTGTGAGTTGTCTTAAATTACTACAGATTTAAACATATGCAAAGAAATTACGGTACAATTACTGATGAACCACTTTGATTTTAATTTATGCACCCGCACGACTTGTTGCGATTAAATTGTGAGTAGATAATGGCTTCTTTTTGTAATCAAATTGGATTTGTTTTTTTTTTTCTTAATTGCAAGACACTTTTGGATTTGATGAAAGAAAGGTAGTGCACAATTTGGTGATATGAGTCGATAATATTTTTTGGGAGCTAAGTTAAGGGATAGCACTTTTGGCTTCCATCATGCCAGATATGATTTAGTTTTTATTGTTTTGATGAGGGGCCTCTTCTTTCTAATTTTTAACTAAAATGTTTGAGGAGGTTTTATGCATTGAATTATACACACAGTGGATGACATTCCTTTAAAGCTATTTTTTTTATTATTTACCTTTTATATATTAAGCTTTCCTTAAATTGACCTGGGTTCAAGTAAATTGGTTGAAAATTCAAAATTTTAGCATATCAAAACTCTGGTCAATAATTGGGATGTGCTCTGATATTTCTTTGAATCAAAATTGTATCTTTTTTATTTCTGTTTCACGAGATATCAACATACTAAAATGTAAATTGTGTATATTTATTTTTTTATTATCTACTTTAAAGTAATTAGACAAGAACAATTTATAAAGATTGTTATGAACCACGACTAAAACACAGTTTTGACCTATTAGTAATAATTTACACTCATTTTATTATAAACCCACTAAAAATCAAAACTAAATCTACATATTTTTAATTCGGTATCGGTGCATTTCAATACAATTAATATGAAAAAGTGTGAAGTTAAAATGTTCCGATCAATAATAAACAATCATTATTGTTAATATGTAAAACCAATAAATTACTTGGAGAATACTTTTATTTTTGATGTTAATTTTGTAACTAATTTGGTAGGAGGACTTGTAAAACAAGCGGTTAAAAATTGATACTACTGAGTTTCTTTTTAGAAACTTTTATAATTGTTACGTTTTATTTTTCTTGTAATTGTTCTCATGTTTAGACTTGGATTTGCGATGCATAAAAAGTAATATTAACAACGCTAAAAGTTGATATGAAACTTTGTTTTCTTAGCCTCCAGAAATTAAATCGCTATTATTTATTTATTTATTTGACCATAGATAAATAACACACCCGGTAAGTCACGATTAACATTGCATCATGATCTCATCATACACGATTGTAGTTCGCCGCCGGGTAATATGGAAAGAAACAAATATCGTGTTGTAAATTATTGTCTCTGTCGAACGCACGAACATGAGAAAAATAGCGCACTATAGACTGTCGCCCGCTGCACGCGTGGGTTAGGTTCAAATGAGAACTTTTTGTTTTTAGAACTTTTGAGAACTAAATCTCCACCACTAATTTCAGTTGGGGACCACTACAATTCATGGGAGGGGGGTATATGTAAATACAACTAGTGGCTTAAAATGGTTATCAAAAGTTCTCTCAACCAGTTAGTTCTCAAATGATCTTCTCCCTATATATATATATATATATATATATATATATATATATATATATATATATATACTAGCCGTGTGCCCGCGCGTTGCGGCGGTGACGGTTTATAGGGCGTTATTCGTCGTTTGTTCACTTGTTATGGAGGCACGATGATTTACATCGAGGTATTCGTTTCTTTAGCACGATGTAGTCAGTGTCAACTTAAAATACGGTATGCGCGTTCATTGGCGGCAACGGTTTATAAAGCGTTATCCATCTACAACAACAACCAACACGATACTTGCTTTTTGTTACGTTATCGATACTCTCATCATATATTTTCCATCGTACGTCTGTTAGCTTTCTAATTTATATCATGGATTTAACCAATCTACCCTTGTAGAACTTATACAAATAACAACAAACACCCGAATTGAAATATATATTGGTCACAAACATAGTAATTTAAAACCAAAAGAGTTGTAAGATAGAAATCATCTACATAGTTTTAAGATATCAGTAATAACATAGTACTTTTTTATATATATAAAAAAATATTTAACCATTGCTTATATATGCTCAACTTCGAGCCCAGCCCAACTGCATATATATTTACAAACCAAGTTGCTTGTTTTGGTTTAAATTTATAACACCAAGAAAGAAATTCAGGTTTGAACTCGGTTCCGTTGTTAATCGAAATGTTTCACGATCACTCGTTTCAAATAAAAACTTAATACAAAACTCTAAATTGCCATTCATCCAATAGTCCCAACTCAATAACTTAACAAAACCATACAAAATAAGGTTCAACAAAATATAAATTTAAAACACAAATTAAGTCCCTCAAATTCAAATGCCAAGTTCTAACTCAAACTCCATTAGAATCACGACTAAACCCAGTTCCATAGTCCACCATAGTCCACTACGGTCATTGCAACATTTCCACGTCTATTTCTACCAGCCTCGTCGTGTTGCTTCACCCATCCAAAAACTAATCCATAGATTATGAAAATTTTAGTTTACCTGGAAAGAACACCACCGTTTGCAATTTTCATAATACTTGCACATATCATCACACTTTTTACAAGTGCAACTAAATTATCAAGTATTTTTTAATCTTCATTATCATTACCTTTTACATTGCCAGTTACATAATACTTTGCGTACCCATTACTAAAAAGAGATTACTTGATATATATGAGTGTCATAATCCTGTTGAAGCAAACATCATATATATCAATGTACTCAAAGATAAATACAGATTATGAGTGTCATAATCATGTTGAAGCAAGAAATTATTAAATCACAAATAAGTGGTTATGATAACACTATATACACCGTAAAAAAAATAACAAGATGAATAAAAAACTATATATACAGAAACCAAAAATTTCAAATCCGATATAGCCCTTATAATATCATCTGATGTCACAGAAAGGAAAATGAAAATTCATATGCAAACTGATGCTTTCAAAATTTAGATCCACTAAATCATGAATCAATGCAAAAAAATAAAAATCCAAAGGAAAATAAAAATTCATATGCAAACTTATGCACGTGCTAATGCTGCAAGGTTTCTCTCTATGTTCCTCACACCAGATTCTCTAGTGTATCGTTGAATTATAAGTTTCACCATTGCCTACCACATTATGACGCATATGCTAATTCTTCTTTTTATTATTTAATTTGAAGCAATTACATGAACTTAATAAAAACTGTAAGAGAAAGGAGTTCAATACCTCAGGAACTTTGAGGAACTCAGAATTCAAGCCATGCTGATCCAGAACACGTGGGATTAGGTGGCGTGTTGCCATTTTAAGCTTCTCTTCAGCTGTATATCCAGGAAGCTCAATGACTTCCATCCTGTCTAAAAGTGGAGGAGGAATTGGTTGTGCCCTGTTCGCAATCACCACGAATATCACTTTGGACAGGTCAAAAGGAACATTTAAATAGCTTGAAGGAAAGGTATGAATTAAGGAATCAATAGCTGAAATAAAACTGGAAGTCACTCTCAAATTCTAACGGATATAGTTTTTTGTTTCATCTTTATTCTAAACTTATTGCTACGCTATCTATTGCATTGAACCAACTTATTCCTTTTATATTTATTTTATTATAGCTGACAACAGCAAACTAAGTCATATGATTGTGATTTGTATAAAATCCCTCTTTTAAACAAAACCAAGATAATAATTCATAAAAGCTAGACCTGAATTTGGAGGCATTCCAGCAGCTTGCATTTTTCTTTCAAGGCTGGCTACATCATCATCTTCGTCATCATTGTCACCAAGCTCTTCTTTAATAGCCCTCATCTGATTATAATGCGTAAGGAAAACAAATAAGAATGAATAGAGATATATAATCACAAATCCAGCCCATGAATTCAATGAGAAAGCAGACCTGTTGTCGATGAAGATACACCTTTTGCGATTTTGACAGCTGTCCTTCAACCTTTTTTGTTATCTTTTCTGCCACACGTATTGACTGGTACAAGTTTTAGTAAAATCCCATCACAAAATGATGTATGAGGTTACCTGTAAGTGCCAATCAACTAATTCTGTAGCTTTTGAAAGCCTTAGTTTAACATCGACTGAATCTAGCATTGACAGCTGCTCTTCAAAACTAATCTCAAAGCTTGAAACAAGTATGTCTTCAAAACTATCCTGATACATAATTTATTTTGACTAAATAAAACATACAACAAAATACAAAACAACATTTGAAGCCTACTAAATAAAACATACAACAAATCGTCATATTTCCTATGATACACAGAATTCAACAAACAAATCTTTATATTTCAAATCTAGTGACCTAAACACAAACATGAACAAAAAAAAAATATACTTGGTAAGTCAAAAAAACACATATCAAGTTATTTCCAATGATATTAAGATGTATCTGCCATAAACAAAAAACCCAAAAAACGATCTACCGACCAAGAACTTGAAATCGTAAACAAAATCAAATTCATTAACACAAACCTGGTTTAGTAGCCCGCCTTTGTTCAAGCTTCTAAAGGAAGTTTAACAACTATAAATAACAACGAAATTGAGAATGAGATGATAGAGATTCAAAACCAAATCATATAACAACGAAATTAGAACATATCAAAACCAAAATTTACCTCAAATCGGTGTTATTTTGTAGATGGAGCTGGTAAAACGAAGTGGAGAGGGAGCTATGAATTAGGTACATAAATGTGTTTCCTGAATCAAGAGTGGTGGTGATCGTTGATCTCCAACTTGGTTGCGACGAAATTAGGGCTCAAATCAAGAAAGTTTGGTTCTGGTTTTCACGCAAATGACCAATTAACACGAAAAAAGCCCTAGAAATCAACAATACATATCAAGATTTACTCACCAGATGTTCTTTACATCCACAATGGAGCGTGAGGAGCGCAGTGACATGAAACTCGAGCGTAAGGAGCACAGCGACAGGGAGGGAAGGAAGAGGAAGATGAGATGCGATGTGTAGAGAGAGCTGGGAGCGTAGGCAAGGGTTTTGATTTTTGAATTTCAAAATCGTCTGATTTAGAGATGGGGGAGGAGTGTTTGAATTTCAGATTTCGTTCTTTGAGAGATGATGGGGGTACCGAGAGAGAAGGTGGCTGAGATTGGCCAACCGAGGGGAGAGAGATGCTGGAGTGCGGCTGTGATGGGTACCGAGAGAGAAGGTGGACGGTAATAGGTGGAGGTGGGCGGCAATATGGTTAAAGACGGAAATATCCAGATCATTTTCCCTACTTTAATAACCTTCTAATCGACTGATGCTCTAGACACTTGTACATGTAGCATAACCATTTGTAAGCGTCTTAAAATTAAGGAAATTAATGACGAAAATACCCCCAAGGACCAATATGTATTATATAGTAGTATAGATAGGTAAGGTTCATTGTAGACACCACATAAGTGTAGACAGGTAGACACCTTTTTTCACCATTAGATCTATTGATCTAATAATAGATCTAATGGTTGTGATTATTCTTTTTTTTTCTTTTTTCACACTTTTCAAACAATTTCACATGTGAAAAAGAGCTATTTTATATGCGAAATTTTCTACAAAATTGTTTTTTCACATGCGAAATTGTGTGAAAAAAAGAAAAAAAAGAAAAAAAAAGAAAAAAACGAAAAAAAAAAGAAATTGTTTTTTTCACAGGAAAATTGGATTTAAATAATCCTAACTTTTGAGGGTTGGCTAACAATAATCTCATATTCAAAATTCACTTCCAATGGTCCCAAGTTTCATCCTATTTACTAATATTGGTCCCGTCGTTAAAAAACTTAACACCGTTAGTTTTTTGACGACATAGCAGCTGATGTGTTATTTATTTATTTTTTTCTGTTTTTTTAGTAACTTTTAATTACAAATGGCAATACATGAGTGGAAGAGGGAAAAAAAACCCTCTTTGCACCTCTCTCTCAACTACTACTCTTCACCCACCACCGAATCTGTTAACCACCTCCACCAAAATCGTTCAACTACGTCATTCCCATCAATTTAGGTTTGATTGAGCACCTTAGGGAGGTGAATTTGTCGAATAATTTAGTCAGTGGCGCCATTTCTTTGACTTTGTACACTTCGCCGGAGCTTGAGCCGCTTGACTTGTCGAATAATTTGTTCTTGGGCGGGACTTTTGAGTTCGTCGAAGCTTGGAGAAGCCTCCGGGCTCTTATCGTTTCTCACTTTCTAGTAACTTGTTAAGGGGGAAGCTGCAGCTTGCCTTGCTGCCCAACTTAACGGTGGTTTCGTTGAATAATAACTATTTTTACGATGAGCTCTCCGGTGGATTTGAGTATGTTAAAATCTTAGATATTGTAGATCTATCAGGTAATTCCATCTGCGGGACGTTACCAGAAGATTTTGGCAGCGGTACTCTCGATTACTTTAATGTTTCACACAATAATATTTTCGGCGAGATTCCGCCGGAATTCGCGAACAAAATTTTAACAAACGTGACAACTGATTTGTCATTCAAAAATCTTGCGGCGCTAATTCTGAATCCATCATTTTTTGTCATTCAAAAATCTTGCGGCGATAATTCTGAATCCATCATTTTCTTGAACAAAGACTAGAGATAATTTGTCGGAAACCCGGAACTTTGTGGGAAGGCATTGAAAAACCTCCCTGTAATCCCGTCCCCTGTTTCAATCCCCCGACGTCTCTTCTTATTCAACATACCCTCCCGCAATTTGTTGAACACTTCCAATGCATCCTCAAAATCCAGGTTTAAAGCCACCATAATCGTCGGAATAGTGGTCGGAGACATTACGGTGGTATTAGTTCTTGCCATGATTTTCATTTACATCTTGAAAGGGATGGGTAGAGAGTAGAGGTGGAAAGAGAGAGGGGTTTTCCCCTATTCCACTCATGTATTGCCATGTGTAATTAAATGTTATTAAAAAAAGAAAAAAAATAAAAAAATAACACATCAGCTGCCACGTCATAAAAAACTAACGGTGTTAAGTTTTTTTAACGACGGGACCAATATCAGTAAATAAGTTGAAAGTTGGGACCACTAGAAGTGATTTGTGAAGGTGAGATTATTGTTGGCCAACCCTCAAAAGTTAGGATTATTTAAATCCAATTTCCCTTTTTCACATGCGAAATTGTTTGAAAAGTGTAAAAAAAAAAGAAGGAATTAATCACAACCATTAAATCAAGAGATCTAATGATGAGAAAGGGTGTCTACCTGTCTACATTTATGGGGGTGTCTACAATATAGAGGGTGTCTACAATATATATATATATATATATATATATATAGGGGAAGGATCCTATGAAAACCCTTTATTTTGTGAAAACGTGAAAACTACTTTAAAACCTACATAACTTCTTTATACGTTAATGTTTATTCATGAAATTTGCGCCAAATGTCTTAGAATTACGTTATCTATAACTCTGGAAAACAATATTTTAAAAAAAAAACGTAAAAAAAAAGCGTTTTTTTTTTTCCGTTTTTGGTACACATGTGTACCATCATCACTACTACTACACAAAAACGAATTATAAAGTATAAAAACACTCCTTATGTTAAAAATATATTAAAAACATACTAAAAACAATAAAACATTTATGTTACGAATGATAATTAAACATAGTACACATGTGTAGCAATACTTAAAAAATCATAAAATGTTATTTTTTTCTTTAGATATAAAGATAATAAAACTATAATAATTAGGGTGCAATTTCCTTTTAAAACTATTAGTAACTCATATTAAATTTTGAGTTTTTTTATTGTGGTACACATGTGTACCAAAAACGGAAAAAAAAAAATAAAAAAAAATAAAAAAACTTTTTTTTTTTGTTTTTGGTTTTTATAGAATTAAAGATAACGTAATTCTAAGACTTTTGGCGCAAATTTCATGAAAAAACATTAACGTATGAAAAAATTATAAAGGTTTTAAAGTGGGTTTCACGTTTTCACAAAATAAATGGGTTTTCACACGATTCTAATCCTATATATATATATATATATATATATATATATATATATATATATATATATATATATATATATAGGGAATGGATATAATGGAAACCCTCTTGAGTTGTGAAAACCTTGAAAACTCTATATGGGTCATTGTTCTTGGCAATGGATGGATGAGATCAAATCCACTTCTTTATTTATTTATTTTTGATTTATTTAAATTGAATAAACGAGCAAAAGGGCATGATAATAATCTTACCTACCATTTCTCTTTTCACATGTTTCAACTTCCAATATAAGAATGTCTTTCTCTCTCCAAAATTTTCAACTCCCAAGATATCAAACATGACACAAATCTCTTTCCTTTCAAATTTTTCAACTTGTAAGACACTAATTATTACTATATTTCCAACTCTTTTAAATTTAAACTTTTTAGTTTCCAAGATACGAATTGTACATTTGTAACACAAAGTATTAGTGCTATTAAACATTATGTTCACAGCATTATACATATGTAAATTATCTAGACATATATACAAAAAAATTAACAAATATATTTTATTATCGTGTAAGTACAATTACAAAAACATTTAAAAATAATCAAAGAAAATTTAACAGCCTAACAAAAATATATAAAAGCTAACAAAAGTATATACAATCTAATTGTTTTTGAGTTCTTGATAATCATGTTCATCTTTGACACAAAATCTCGTAACCTACAAAGAAAACAAGCTCATTAGTTCATATACGTAAATATCACAACATGTTACATATGTAAATTCAAGTGAATACATATGTAAATTGAAAAAAAAAATCAGTTTATATACGTAAACATCACAACATGTTACATATGTAAATTTAAGTAATTTACTTATGTAAATCCAAGTAACTTACATAGGTATATTTCGTCTCAGTTTACGTATGTAGCACAAGTCATTTACATATGTTAATTTAATAATAAATGGAGATTTAACATATGTAAAAAAAAGTATTAGTGTTATTAAATATTATGCTCACAACATTTTACATATGTAATTTATCTAGACATGTATACCAAAAAAATAACAAATTTATTTTATTAACATATAAGTAACCATTACAACAACATTTAATAAAATAACAAAAATATAACAACATAACAAATATATATAACAAACTAACAAAAATATATAAAAACTAATTGTTCTTTAGTTCTTAATAATCATCTTCATATTTGACATAGAATTTCGCAACCTACAAAGAAAACAAGTTTATCAGTTCATATACGTAAACATCACAGTATGTAACATATGTAAATTCAAATAATTTACATATGCAAATTCAAGTAATTTACATATGTAATTCAAGTAATTTACATATGTAATTCAAGTAATTTACATATGTAAATTCAAGAAAAAGTTAATCAGTTTATATACGTATACATCACAACATGTTACATATGTAAATTCAAGTAACTTACATATGTAAAGTAAATTACATATGTAAAGCAAGTTACATATCTACATTTAAATATATAATGATATGTAACATTAAACAAAAGTAGATTTACATATGTAACACAAGTTTATATATGTAAATTTAAATATATAATGAGATATAACATGTTACAAGCTAGACTTAACACTAATCAATAAAGAAAAAACTGATAAGATGCACACATATAATGGAGACAGATATACCAAAAAAATAACAAATATATTTTATAAACTTTTAAGTAAGCATTGCAATAGCATTTAAAAAATAACAAAAAAAATATAACAACCTAACAAAAATATGTAAAAGCTAACTGTTCTTGAGTTGTTGATAATCATCTTCATCTTTGACAAAAAATCTTGTAACCTACGAAGATCACAAGTTCATGAGTTCATATACGTAAACATCACAACATGTTACATAGTAAATTTAAGTAATTTACATATGTAAATTCAATTAATTTACATATGTAAATTCAAGTAATGTTATTCAAGTAATTTACATATGTAAATTTAATAAAAAAAACTAATCAGTTTATATACATAAACATCACAAACATGTAACATATGTAAATTCAAGTAATTTACATATGTACAATCACTGGTTTTATATCATCAGGAACATGAGGGCAATGAATTTGGGAGCCGTTGGGAGATATGAAACAAGAAAATGCTTCAGTTTGTTCAAACAGGACATCATTAATAGATGAAAAAACCTCGATGTTGACATTGTCTTGAATATTAGGATCTCAATCCGAAGCTTCTGAATAAAACATATGTAAGTACATATAAAACTGTTCGGGGAAAAAAACATTCAGAAAAAAGAAGGTTACTAAGAAAAACTCTCAACATACCTTCATAAGATTGTCCATTATTGACATGAAAATGATTGGATGACTCGGAATAATGCAAATGCTCTTCCAAATTGTAAGAAAACTGATGTTGAGGAGAGAACTTTAAATTCGGAGGTTGCATTTTTCAAAATTGTGAGATTTCTTCGAGTGCATTAATGGAGGTTCTTCATATATATGAAGATGATGAAGGAACTAAAAGAGAAAAGTAAATCTAAAATGAAGGAAGAAGATATGGAGGATTACCTAGGGGGAAAAGATGATGTGATGACACATTGAAAAGATAAAAAGAATAAGTCATGGTGAAGAGGAGTAAAACACTAATATGCCCCATTGAAAAAGACAAGATAGTGTGATGTGGATAGCTTAGAAACCCTTGGACGAGTTTCTAGAGTTTTCACAACTCAAGTGGGTTTTCACTTTTCACTATATATATATATATATAGGGTAAGGTTTATGTGAATACAACTTTTATTGCGAAAACACGAAAACAAATATTAAAACCTCTATAACTTTTTTTCATACGTTAATAATTTTAAAAAAAAATTTGCACCAAAATCCATAAAATTATGTTATCTTTAGTTCTGAAAATTTTTTTAAAAAACAAAGTTTTTTTTTTAAATTATTATTGCACAGGTGCAATAATTTTTTTATTATTATTGCACATATGCAATAATATTAAAACCTTTATAACTTTTTCATATGTTAAATTTTTTTATAAAAAATTGCACTATAAATCTTATAATTCTGGAGAAAATTAAAAAAAATTCAATGTTTTTTTTATTATTGCACATGTGCAATAAAAAATTATTATTGCACATGTGCAATAATATTAAAACCTCTATAACTTTTTCATACGTTAATATTTTTGATAAAAAAATTGCACCAGAAGTCTTATAATTCTGTTATCTTTAATTCTCGAAAAAATTAAAAAAAAAATTAACGTTCTTTTTGTTAATATTGCACATGTGTAATATAATTAATACGTATTATTTCACATGTGCAATAATAAAAAATCATGAAATTTTAGATGTTTAATTTTTTTTCAAGAATTAAAGGTGATATAATTTTAAGACTTTTGGTGCAATTTTTAAAATCTTTGATAAAACCAAGAAACCCTAGCAGAGAGATCCTTTAAAACCTCATCAATCATCACTCTTCAGTAGCATCTTCAATAACACCTATGTTATACTTTAATTCCTAATTCTCTCCCAACAAAAAATGTAATTCTCATCCGCTCAACGCATTAACACTCGATCAAAGTCAAAACCGACACCTGAGTCGAACCCTAACCCTAACTCTCATTGAAAATCATCATTCACTAAAATTCATCAATTTACAGTATACAATCTCGTATCAAAAAATCAACAAGCAATTCTTGATTGCTCTGATTATGCAACCGAGGCTCAAATCATCATTGAAGTCCCGAAAAATAGCAAAATTGCAGGCGCAATCACTCGAAATGAAGAAATATGTCAAAGAATTCTAATGAACGTATGGTCAACAATAAAGATATAATAATTTCAGAAAATAGGTCAAAATATTTGTTGGGTCCCGTGAGGGGCTCTTTAACAATGTTGGTACAATTTAATTTAAACAAGATAAACAAGTTGCGGAAAGTAAATTAAATTGGAAGACAACAATTCATAAAAAGGGTTTTTTTTTGTATATCTCAAATGTAAATAATGGTTTACACGAGTTTATAGTATAACAATGTATCAACAGAAATAACTTTTCTATGGGAGTAAGTTGTAATTGCTTTGAGAAGATATTGAAATGTGTACTTGTTTTCTTTCTTTCTTTGGTGAAGTCTGATTGCTATTTATAGGAAGTAGTGGCAAGTTGTAAGTGGATAAGGTGGTTGAGGATGGATGAATTTGGAGTATGTCAGAGTACATAGAGATAAATTGAAGATATTCAATTTATCTCTTTTCAACTGTCTTCAACTACTTTCGTGTTGAATGCCAAGTTGGTATTCGCTTTACTTGTTCTTCACGCAAAGGCAGAATTGTTCTTATCGTAAACTTTATCTTCTGATAGTCCAGAACTCCTTCAGGACTCTTCTTTGAAGACTATTAATGCTTTCCATTAGAAGCCTTCTACAGAAATGAGGATTTCTATAGAATTTGGTATGTACATAACTACATCGGAAATTCCGAATTTGTTCTATATGAATACCGAATATTGTATTTCGTATAGATTTTCATATCCTTTCTCTTTTGAGGATATATCTTATCTTTTCTTCTAATACTTGACTGTTTTCTTTTACATTTACATTGTGTTCTAACAATCTCACCCTAAGTATTTGAAGAAAATAAATAAAATGAGAATGTAAACATCTCATTGGGAAATGAACAATATGCATAGTTTGATGATTACATTTATGTTCTTAAGATAGATCTTTGGTTACAGAGTCTTCTCTGACTGTGAATTTCTTGAGAAGTGGACTCTAGCAGGCTCTATGCAGTTCCTTTTGAAGCGTTTTGTGTTGCTTCAGCTCTTCTAAGGTCTTGATCATTAGTTCCCTTCTTCTTACTATCTCAGGATCAGATTTTTTGTTTTGTTCAAGTAGAAATGAGATGAGTTTTAGAGATGCATCAGAGTAAGCATGACATTGATTTATTCTGAAGAAGCTTCTTTTGTTATTGTGATTTCTGAAGTAGATTCCTATTTCCCCAGTGTTTAGAATTAGTTTGGACCCTTTCAATTGTAGTCCAGAGGGAAGGTCTTCTTTTGCAGTATGAATGGCAAGTTTCTTCAGACCAGTGTGTATTACAAGCTCATAATCAACCATAGCAAATATGTTATATATTTTCTTTCCTGCTTCTCTGAGTCGATGTATTGCTCTTCTGTTCTTAATGCTTGTTGAGCCATTCGCCAAACAAGTTTTGAGGAGAGTCAAAATGTGCAACTCACTAAGTTGATCAAGATCTGCATCGCTGAAGGTATATGGTTTATGATTGTTTGCGATGGTGGTTATCATGTAGGAATTGAAGTAGTGAGTGAACGGTTTTCATTTTTGTTGTCATTTTTTGACCTCGTCAAGTTGTAGGATGGTGGCTCATTTGAGGTGGTTGTTCTGTTTCTTGGAGGAACATATCTCTACACCTTCTCTTTTCGTGCTAGAATTCCTCCTTAATATTCTTTTCGTTTCCATAATTATCCTCATATAAGGATTGAGAGGCTATTGACACTGCTGGAGCATTGAAGGCTCCCCTAGACTTGTGGTCTTCTTTTTTACCTTTTCTGATTCTTTTGTGTTTTGTTAGTACCTGCAGTGTGAACTCTGAGAGCAGTATCTGTTGAAGGTGGAACAGGAGGTTTAGTTGACCTTTGAGCTGGTTCCCTTGGTGGCGGAGGTGGCATTGATTGCACAGGTGTAGGACTGGGCTTACATTTATCAGGTTTCTTTCTCTTGGGAGAAGACCTGTGCTCATCAGGACCTTCTTTTCTTTTTGAGCTAGGGGGTGAAGGTTATTCATCGAGGTTGATGACAAGAGGGGTTGATGCTTCTCTTTCTGAAGGCTTCCTTAGTGGGAAAAGTGGATTGGCTTCTGTTACTTGTTTGGATAGACTTTTCATTCTTGTCTCAAGGAGCCTCTGATCCGAGTTTATCTTTATCAGCTTTGATCTTTCTTCATGTATTTCTTTGTTTGGACGGCTGAATTTATCTTTGATTTCATTGTGCATTTTCTCTCCTTTGACTTCATATGTTTCTATGGTCTTTTGAGCTAGGTCATTCAGTCGCTTGATTTGATTTTCTGTGGATTCTTGTCTTCCTCCCTTTAGGTGCCATTCCTTTTCTTGCAAGACCTTCAGTTGATCAAAAATCTATTGTAGTTGCAGCTTGCTGTTCTTCTTCATTTTTTTACCTCCTCTTCTAGTTCAGAAATTCTTAAGCTGTTTTTTTTACTGTTTTGATAATTCTTCTATTTGTACAGAACTACTGCATAAATTGAAAAGACACAGAATGTTCTTACTGCTGGTAGAATCAATCGATCAAGTGAATATGAGAAAGTAAATAAGAGGTTTCTTATTGAATCACTCGAAGATTACAAGAATACTCTCTGGTTTCTCTCTTTAGAACACACACACACACACACACAAAGTGTGACAGAACTCTCAGAAGTCTCTTCAGCTCATTCTATCAGAAACTATTATAGTGGCAACATATTAACTGGCATACCAATTGGTATGGCGTACCAATTGGTACGGCGGCCCATGGAGCGTACCAATGGTATGATTCCCTTGGTAAGTTGACACTAAGACTCACAAACACACGCTCACTTAGATACAATAAACTAGACACTTCGTAGCATAGGAATATGCTCTAACAAACTCCCCCTTAACGTGTAGTGTATCTATGCTAACTAAACTCCAGTCTTCAATCTTCAGCATCGTTGCATCTGATCTTCAACTTGAAAACTTTTGTCAGCAATAGAGCTTTGCATGGCTAGATCATTCTTGAATAATCTTTAAACTTCAAGATCCACTTGTGAAAGATACTTCAAACTGCTCCTTTCACCATGCTTGAGTCTTATCACATATAACCTGCAATTTCAGAAGACAGAAACGCGGTTTTCTATTTTCAAGCCAACATAAGTTAATCTTGGCGCAAAACTTCTCTTCGAGAATCCAAGATATATGATTTGAAAATGTTTTTCGTATCTTGTGTCGATCGGTCGAAAACAAACAAGAAATAAAATATTTTTGACTTTTATGAAATTTAAACTTTTTTATTTTTCTAAAATGGAAAAAAAAATGCAATACAGAATCAAACTCTATTTTTGTTTTTGTGAGAAAGATCACGACGTGAGATCATATCAGACATAACGCATCTAGCACATTTCAATTTCGGTCTTAATCAGCATGCAAGCCAAGATAATCGCAAATACAACATTTGAGTTTATTTCAGCATGAACCAATCAGTTTTATTATTTTCAGATATGCTTAAGGTAATGTAGAACCACGATACGATCTTACTACTGCATGATTCGGTAATCGGAGATACACAAACGAGTAAATAAAGCTTCGCTTTATTGATTCACAAAGAGTTACAATGTAGAGAGAGAAAACACCTTAAGAACACACAGTTAAGAGATGTAGAATGACAGAACTAACTAGCTAAACTAACTAGCTCTCTCTAACACGAACTATTTATAGTCACTAACATGCTGCTGGCAGACCACTAGCGTACCAAATGGTACGCCCGTACCAAATGGTACGCCCGTACCAAATGGCCTGCGGACCATTTGGTCCGGCCACCTCAGCATGAAGCCACTAACTCACACAGACGCTCTTGTCTAGATACAATACACGAGACACAACGTTAGCATAGGAATATGCTTCTACAGACTCCCCCTTAACGTGTAGTGTATCTAGCTATCTATCTATCTAACAAAACATCAGTCTTCAATCTTCAGCATTTTTGCGTCTGATCTTCAACTTGAAATCTTGTCAGAATTAGAGCTTGCATGGCTGGATCAATCTTGAAAAAATCTTTGAACTTCGAGATCCACTTGTGATAGATATAACATACTCCCCCTTTCACCATGCTTGAGTTGTCACACAGAAACCTGCAATTTCAGAAGACAGAAACGCGACTTTCCTTTTCTTTTGAAAATTAATTTAATCTTGGCGCAAAACTTCTCTTCGAGAATCCAAGATATAGCTTTGAATTTTGAATTTTGTATCATGTATCAGTCGGTCGAAAACAAATAAGAAACAAAATCTTTTTGGCTTTTTGAAACTTTATGCTAAAACACACCTAAAATCTTTTTGGATTTTTCAGATATGAAACATAAATGCAATACAGAAATGAAATACTGAATCACACACTATTTTTGTATTTTGCGAGAAAGATCACAACTTGGGATCATATTGGTCATAACATGCTGAACTACACTTTAATTTCAATTACTTCAGCACACAAGTCATGTCGATTACTGGTAGAATTTGTCCATCTTAAACTCAGGCACAATCATACTCATAACATCTGGATATGTTATTGAATTGATTAGGTTTGCTTTGACCAGTGTATCCCACACTATCAGACATACTCAGATATGTTTTTGCTTTTTATATCACACTTTGTGATTTCATTTGTGATTTAATCACATAATGATTGTATTCATGAATCAGTCAACTGTGTTCCATGCAAAAAGAAATAAGAACGTTAAATCGTCTACCTTAAGGTCGATCTTTCGATACGCAGATAAGGCCTCGGATTTAACAAAATAAGAAAATAAAACAAGTTGAAATTGTATAACTCAACAACAATCAGGTCGGTACTCCCGTACACGCAGAGAAAGTCCGATGAGTTATACGAATCACCAAAGAAAATAAAGCAGAACGTCAAACGAACAACGATCAGGTCGGTCTTTCGACACGCAGAGAAAGTCCGATCGTTTGACAAAATAAAGAAAATCAAACAAGTTTAAATCTTTGCAAAATGAACACATGTATACACAGTGACTTCTCATTTTCTTTTTCACATATCTTTTCTTGATATATCATGAGATATGCATCAAGATGTTGTCCACTTGGTCAAGCATAAGTATTTTAATGTGTTTATCACATCTGAGTACTTTCTGATTTAATACCGAGCCTACCGAGTACATCGAACAATGATCTTATGGCTTTTTCATCTAGTTTATCCATGAGCCAGACACGCAAGCCAATGTACCATCATTTCCCAAATATGTTTGATACAATTTCTCATTTTTCAATGTTTTTGTATTTTTCCATTTTTCAATGTTTTTGTCACATCTGAAAATCTGCCACATTTATTGATGAATCAGGCAGAATTTTTAATGTGTTTATCACATCTGAAAATCTTTCAGTTTTGAAAAATGAATCATTCAATTTAAGTTAAGAACGCAGAATACTCCTCCATCAGCAACTTTGCAATCACCAACGGGTCTTCTAGGAATACCTGCACACTGGTTATAAAGATTAGTACTCAAATGACCCGAAGCACACAGCTTCTGGTCGACCAGTGTCTTCCACAAAATCAGTTGCAGCGTTGCTGACCATCTTAGGTCGCCACTGCATTTTTACTTTTGTATGTTTAACTGAGTCATCATCACAAGATGAACCACCAACACTTGAATCAAATTTGAAAAATTGTTTCGTTGTAGATTTTGATTTGAATGGTGTTGACTCAGTAAAAATTCTGCCTGATTCATCAATAAATGTGGCAGATTTGTTTGAAAACGATCTTTTAGCAGTCTCAGGACAATCCTGTGCCATGTGTCCCTTTCGGCGACATTGATAGCACAAACGATATGATCGTTTAGATTGTGGTTTGCCCTGAACTGGATGAGATCTATCATCAGATTCAAAACTATCATAAAAACTATCAAATACTTGAAATCTATTCTCATGTACCCATTTGGAAGTAGGACTGTGGGGCGAAGAATTAGAACCATATGACGAAGATTCCTTTGGAGAACTCTCAGATGAAATCTTCTTCTTTTGCTTCCCTCCAAATCCTTTCTCCATCGTTGAAATAAATACTTGAGCCAGATGATATATTTGATCCAAGTTTGTATCTTTCTTTGCTTTCTTTGGCATGTTCTTTTGCTTTGTAACCTTCCTGCCTTCACTTCCCAACCCAGCTTGTTTGTAACCAGGTAACTTGGAAAGATCTATTTGAGAACTTGAAGAACCAGATTTAGCAACTTGGTTAAATGAAGCTTTTATATCTTTTAGTTTGTTAGCTTCAACCAACTTTGCAGCAACAGCTTCTTCATGCAATTTCTTTTCATCTTTCTCAATCTTTTCACTAGTAGAAATAACACCCTCTTCTGACATAAATCCACTAGAAACAAACGATGGTGGTGTTTTATCAACCAAACATTCCTCTTTTTCCACTACCTTCTTTGATTTCTGTGCTTTCTTCAATTCAAACTTCTTCGCAACAAATTCAGAATAATCACCAGTTAGAGCTGAAATGTGAATGTCAGCAAGAGCATCAGATTCAATAACCGGATGTGGAATCTGATTATATTCTTCACTCCCAAAAACCTTCTTGAAATTCTCATCTTTACACAAGTAACTCGTGAAAGAATGTGAATTCTTCAAATTATTCAACTGCCTCTTAAGATCCAGCACCTCAACATTCAAATCGGATATTTTCTTTTGAGCTTCACCCAATGCTTTTTCAGAATCAATTAATTGCTCTGAAGCTGTATTAAACCGAAACTTTTCTTATCGCATCTGATCATGGGCATCACACACTTCTTGAGTAATTTTCTTGACACGACCTTCATGAATCTCGATATTTCGTTTCAACAACTGATTGTCATGTGTCAAAGTTGTGACTTTATCAAGTAATATTGAATGTTCCATTTGACGATCACTTTCCTTAGCAGTAATTTCATCAAACTCTTTCTTGAGATCATCATAAGCTTTCTTCAGCGAATCTACTCTTGCAGTTGATTTCTCAAACAAATTATCAAAATCATTAATCGCATCTTTTGCTTCACTTTCCCATTTCTCAACATTTTTAACCAACTCTTCATTCTCAGTTTTCAACTTCAGAAGTTGTTCCTTATCTTGAGCAACTATGTCATCCATATTGCTCTTAAGCTTGACAATCTTTTCCATCAACTCATCCTTTTCGTTTATCAACATATCATTTGTCTTAAAAGTCTTATCAGAATTTTCAACTTTCTTCTTGAAACTTTCTAATTATGTTTCTTTCAGTGTTCTCTCAACCATTAACCCTACCTTTTCTTGAACCAATTCACGAATTTTTCTATCCTTTTCAGCACAAAATTCACAAGTTGACTCATACCCACTAACTTCAGAATCACTTGTTTCAGATGTAGTAATCTCAGACGTATATCCACTTGATTCAACTTCAACATTTGCCATTAAAGCCACAGATTGACCGTTGATATAACAAAATCCATCTGGTTCTGCACAAGTATCTTGAATAGCAGTCAAAGCAATAGATGGTTTGTCAAATTGTTTTGACCATTCATCAAACTCTCTTTCTTCTTGAACTTGAGCCACCATAGCTTTTGTTTCATGCTTATCAGATTTAACTTTATCGGAGGATGACTGAGAACACTCACGAGCAAAATGTCCAACCTTTGAACAATTGTAACATTTTACTTTAGATTTATCCAAACCCAGTTTTCTTCCTCCTGGAACAAAAGAATTCTTTCCATGTTTCTTGATAAATCTTCTTCCTTTTTCAACCATCATTGCAAATTGCCAATGCAGATCTAATTCAGCTAATTGATCATCATCCAGCTGTTCTAACTCAGTTCCACTTAAACCAGCATCACTAACTTGACCAAATATCGATCCAGACGATGAAGATATAAAAGCAGATAACAATACAGCCAATTCTTCAGTTGATTGAGCAGGATGAGAATTGTTTGTTGATTTATCAGGAATGGTAAAACGACACCCTGGAGAATAACCAGAATTTTCAGAATACCCAGCAAGAAAAGCTGTTACCGGCGGATTACTGCTTGAAATAGAATGTGACTTTGCCTTAGCATGAACTGTAGCATTATTTTCCCCAAAGTACAATTCAGGATTTTGAACTATAGGATGTGCAGATTTCTTCACCAGCAATTCCATCTCACGAGCTTGTAATTTGCTAGTTATTTGATTGAATGTCCAAGTTGAATAATTTGGATCATTTGTCAACATCATCACATAATTTTCCCATTTTTCTGGTAAAGCTTCCAGAATTTTCTCTTTCAATTCATCACTATCTTTCTTGACTCCTACAACATCAAGTTCATTTATCAAATGTGAAAATCGAGCAATCAAATCTGGAATTTTCTCATTCTCGCAGTGCCTGAAATTATCAAACTCTTTCTTCAAAACTTTCTTTCGAGTATTTTTGTATTGATCATTACCCGTACATCTCTCTTCAATAGCATCCCACAACTCCTTAGCCGTTGTATATTGCTTAAATTGATGCATTAGATCTTTTGGTAAGGCCATTGTAAGATAACTATATGTTTTCTTTTCTCGAGAAAAAACTTTCCGTTCATCAGCATCGAAACTACTAATCATTTTTGGTTTGTTGGGACTTATCATCGGATATTCATATTCTTTCTCAATTGGAATCCAACTTTCAATATCTTGCGAATAAATGTAAGATTCAAACCGACTTCTCCAATTATGATAATCTTCAAGCCTTAGCAATTTAGGAACTTTTTGAGTTGTTCCTATCTCATTATCATAGTTCAACATGGCTTGCATTGATGTTTGAGCAGCAGTCATTGCATAGAAATCACTCATTTTGATGTTAAACCTAAACCTCCAAAACTTTAAACTCAAAAACGAGGGTCTTCCAAGCGGATTTTGGGGGTCAAACCGGGGGGGGGGGGGTACAGACCTTTCAAGTTAGTACACGTCTAGATCTCGGAAAGACGAATGTTTTGGCTGGTATTAGGTTCCGTAACTCCAAACGGTTTGCAAGTTAC
>JBCNJP010006306.1:0-32703 GCA_039602395.1 Deinandra increscens subsp. villosa
GCAATTTGTTCATCCTGGAAAACAGCCAGGGAAAACCAAACTAAAACAAGTTGTTTTGAAATTACCAAGAATTGTTTTAAACCAAAAACTTAGGACACGAACTTTATTTAGGTGCGACAATCGCAGGGTAGTTCAGTGTCGTCTTGGCTTGCTTCCTTTCAGCTTCATGCACCTACAAAATGTAAAGTATGTCAAACATATATTTTGTAGGAATAAGTGAAGCATCATACAACATAAACTTATGTGTATACCTGAGGAATTACCCGGCTGGGCTTTTCCACTTTTCACCTTGGCAAGATACTCAGGGCAGTTTCTTTTCCAGTGCCCCATCTTGTGGCACTCAAAGCACTCGCGCTGTTCAGGCGGTGGTGCTTTGGTTGCCTTAGCCTTGCTTTTCTGGGAGCTTCCAGACCCTCTGGTTGCAACTGCCTTGCCTCGCTTCTTGTTACCATGTCTGCCCTTCTTTACCTCAGGCTTCTTGACGCCTCCTGATCGGATTGCGAGTACATCGGGTGCCTTACCGTTAACAAAATTAACTTCAGCGGTTTTAAGCATACCGTGAAGTTCAGTCACTGACTTTACCATGCTATGCATGTTAAAGTTCACCCGGAAAGGGGTGAAGGCACTGGACAGTGAGTGAAGAATCAGGTCAGTCGCCATTTCGGCGGGGATGACGTAATTCAGTTTTGCTAAACGGTCGATGTAACTCTTCATCTTTAGGACATGAGGGCTGACGGGAGCGCCTTCGGCCATGCGACAACTAATGAGTGTCACAACAGTGTCATAGCGCTCCTGTCGGGCCTGGGTTTCAAACATGCCCCTCAGATCACCGATCATCTGAAAAGCCGTCCTGTCAACCATGTTCTTCTGGATCTCAGAATCCATGGTGGCTAGCATAAGACACGCGACATTCTTGGCATTTGTGCACAGTGTGTTATGGGCGTTTCGCGCCGTGGTCGTGTCAGCTTCAGGTTCCTCAGGAACCTCAGCCTCTAACACGTTTTCCATGTTAGCCATTTTCAGGACGATTCTCATATCCCTTTCCCAATCAAGGAATTTGGCACCATTAAGTTTCTCCTTCTCAAGGAGAGACTTGAGATGGAAAATCTCTTGGTTTGCGCGGTTAGCCATCTGAAACAACAGGCAAATGTTTTAGTGTTTCGATGTTTGATTCGTATCCAAGGATGGCAAGCTAATCTTGAATAGGAATTGGGAATTCAGTTAGTTAGATAATTTCTCCAGACAACGTAAAGTGCTTTCAAAATTTCTAAGTAGCCAAACGGACAACGATTGTCACTTGTGAGTCTACTATCACAACTCCCGTTATGGGGCTTTCGCGAACGGATCAACAAAATACGTTTAGCCCCATCTATGCCCATTTTGTTTACAAGCCGACCAGAGGTACGGTGTTGAAATACTCCAATACCAAAGGTGCGTGTAAAGAAAATAGTAGTTGTCCTAAGTGGTCAGCGTGCGCGTACGGTGTTGAAATACTCAAATACACTCACCTTGGAAGATACCCTAAACACCACGTGCGGTGTTGAAATACTCCAACACGGATGCATCGGTCAATATGTTCCAAGTTAGATTTGACATAGGATGGCATAGACTACCGGTTTTTGGGCTTACCAGATAGGATTATTAGGTCATATTTTAATATTAAATGTGACGATTAATTTTATGAATCCTATCTCACTCTGGACGATCATTTAAATAACCTAAGTATTAATGATCTATGTGTCGCGAGACGATAACCAATTTTAATAACGTTCGATTACATTATCGAAAAATCCGAATTTAATGTCGAATTAAATTGGTTATTAAATTTGTGAAGTCGTAATAAAATTAGGACTTTTATTTAATCGATTGAAAAATTAGTTTTATATTGATAAAACTAAGTTTGGATTTTTAGTTGGCGCGTTAATCAAATTAAGACAAGCAACCAAAAACAAGCAAACACACATGTACATATCCGGCCATGCAGGGCTTTCGATATTGTCAGAGCCTATGACAATATCGAATAGGGCAAGGGACATAAAAGTAAGTCAACCACGAGAACAGAAAACTCCCTGATCGACTTAGTTGCTCCCACTGGCTACAACAAGCTCCTGCGTGTCATCGGGAAGCGTCGGTCTCGTTTTGACTTTTAGCCATTTTCGAAAATCCCATAAAGGAATGATCTCAAATGGGTCTTTGTATCAAGCTCGTCTTGTTCGTCCAGGCGAAGGTGAGCGAAAACAATTAAAATAAAACTATTCTATTTTAAATAATTACAACTTTGAACCCAGTAAAAGTGGGCCAATCCAAAACAAAACACATGGGCCTAATGGGCCAAACCATAACGAATCCATGACAAAATTAAATGGGGTTGGGCCGAATATGCACGAAAGATAATTCAATCAATTTATGTTGAATCGGATTGTGTTTAGTGGATCCAAATCGACTAAACATATTTAAAAGGCGATTCATTCAATTTCGCGACTTTCGGGTTCAGAACCCTAGTTCGCGAAAGTATACCGTTTTAAATTGAACGGCCTGGGTTTGCGTGTGGTGATCAAGGCTCTGATACCACTGTTGGGTTACGACAGTGGCATTCGGGTCTCGGTAATAGCAATTTTTTTTTATTATAAAGAAATAATTATTTACAATAAATAATTATTTAATCAATTGCCGAGTAAATTAAAATAAATAATTAAATTAACATTTAATTTAATATGCAGCGGAAACGTATTAATTTACAAACGCGAAAACCAGATAATTAGCGTAAACCTAAAACAACAGGATTCGACAATCACCAGACACGCAAACACCAAAAACGCATTAAACAAAACGCGGCATATAAATATAATTAAACAATTAAATCTAAACTAATAACGAGTTTAGATATACCTGAGCGGTGCTTCAAACAAACGCTTGAGACACCGAAAGTCAACGGGTGACGCTAGGGTTTCACAGATCGATTTGACAGGCAAATCGAGACGGACCTCGCTGATACGGATTTCACTCGGTGGCTCAGCACGGAATTCCCGTACGTCGGATAGGCGCGAGATTAGGGTTTCGCGGACGACGGCGGAACACGCGAGAGATGCGGTTCGCGACTAGGGTTGTCAGCGGTAGAACCGGCGACGGCGAGGAGAGGCGGTGGCCGGCTGGGCGGCGGCGGCGGCACCGGAGGGCGCACGGCGGCGGAGGGCGTGCAGCGGTGGCGGCGGAAGGCGCACGGCGGCAGAGGGTGTGCGGCGGCGGCAGCGGAGGGCGCACGGCGGAGCGGACGGCGGCAGCGGCTAGCGGAGCGGTGGACAGCGGCGGCGGCTAGCGGAGCGGCGGACGACGGCAGGGCGACGGGGCAAGGCGGTTATCGGATTAGGGTTTCGCGACCGAGTCGTCGGAAACCAAAAGGGGCGGCGGCGGCGGGGTGCCGTCGGCGTCGGATCGCGAGAGGGAGGGGAGAGAGAGGGCCGAAAATCTCACAAGGTGGATTAGGGTTTCGCCTCCCTTATCAGTTATATTTATAACTGATTTAGTATCCGTTTAACCCCTTCGAATTAATTTAATTCTTAATCGAACCATTTAATTTCCAAAGTTAACATTTAACTCTTTAAATGTTTGTCGCTAGCCAAATATTAGTCAAACTAATAATCCGTCAATCCTCGTCCATTACGTTAATATTATTTAACGTTTTGTCGCTTAATTAATCTTAATGATTAACAGTGATTTAAGTAATTAATTATGTATTCATTAAACTATTTAATAAACACATAGTTAATCTTTCTGTGAATCTGCCGGTTATAAAGTAAGCGGTCTCAAATACCCGTTGCCTCCGGTGTAACTCTTACGGGTCTTGACCGGGTCGGGTACTTTATTTAGTCGGGTCTGGACACCTAAATCCAACAATAGCGTCCTAATAAACCACAAAATAGGACACTTTATAAGGTTTTAAGATGCATACATTTTATGACACATATTAGCGTCCTAAAAAGTGGATAGATCAAATAGTAAATCATCTTTATATTAGTACCACAAAAAGGGTCCTAACATGTCAAATGATGATGTGACGTTTTATTCATTTGTAAAGCATATGAGCATACCTATTTTAAGGACGATTACCAAAAATCCTTAAAATTGTTCTCATCAAACATGATTCACAAATAAAAATAAGATATCATCAACTTATCGATAGATGAACTTCAACTAATGAAATAAATAATGTTTAATTATCATTGATATAAGTCATTTCGATAACAAAAGCATTAAACAAAAATAAGTTATGATATTATTATCCAAGATCCTAACATTAAACATGAAACTTAAAGTAATGAAAGACACTAGAAGAATATAGTCTTCAATCATCATGCATCCTTCTCAGTCGTCACAAACTACCTACAAATTAATCATCCATGTATAAGCTTAAGATCAAAAACTAATTTGAAGACTAATAGCTGCAAATAAGAAATATACTCAGAGACTAAAGTATTATGTCACACTCATGAAGTATGTAGCGCCTCATGTTCTTTAATCCAAGATCTTTGTGTCCAGCAAGCGCATTGGACTGATCAAACCGATTAAAAACCTGACATAAAATAAGAATAGCAAGCTGTCCAGAAACACCCTGTACTTGCTGTAATGCTCATAGCACAAAGCTGTTCTGTCCATACCAGATTTTGTTTCCCAGATTATTTTCATAACAAATTGCACTAATGTAAAATTAAAGAAGTTATATGCAACAATGTTCATCAGAAGCCACATAGCAAAATAAGAGTGACACCATAGAAAGACTATGTTGTAATATCAGTAAATAGAGGCAAGAAATTCCTGATGTGAACTTATTTTGATCAGACCGGCGTGTGCTATCTTGCGGAGAACTAACTAACCTGCATAACAAATTCAAATCTAATATAGTCTTTATGATAAATACGGATCTAAAGTAATAGTAACCGAGAAGCAATTTAAAAAAACTGATCCAAATATTTGTTACACCATATGCATATCTACATCCGCTAACAGCTACGAACAAAAGTGGGTTCATGTTTCATTCTAGATACCAAATGGTAGTCGTGATGGCCACAGAGAGTTCTTTGATTATTTTAAAGATTTATTTAAGATCAATTTAAAACCAACTATTCAGTTTCTATGGGGTTTAACATTTTTTTTAAGGGTAATTGTGAAGAAATTATATACATACTTTTCTCAAACCTTTTCTTATTTGACCCATTTAAGATACATGTTTAAATAGTTGGCCAAAAAATGTACTGCATTGATTAGAGATGACATCTTCAACTGAGCAATAAATCAAATTGGTGTACTAAAATACGTTATAAGAGTTCATGACAATAAGACCAACCACCCTCACCCCTATCAGCCCCAACTGTAGGAATTCTACAACACCCATTTACAATCAACAGTTTTCAGAGAAGAGAACTCAAATTTAAATATAAATCACATGTATTAAGCGAAATGATTTTGTACCATCAATACTGAAGCCGGAAGTAAGTGGTGTCCCCCCAAAAAAAAGTGACTTTAGCCTGTAAATCTAAAAACGAAGATGGCATATTAGAAAATAACCAATATAAATTGAAATACATTTGGTACGTTTGCAAACAATTCCGTGAATTAATATTAAACGGGTCAAAGTAAAGGAGTTGATTGATACTAAAGAAGTAATAAATATATAAGAATCCAAAATGGAGTTGGGCAAAATGCACGTTGGTTATGGTTTTTACAAATACCTATGTGTAATGCTATTCTGATTAGTTATTGGAGATTGGGACGCTACAAATTATCTAGCATCATAGTAGATATTAACAAACAACCTCATAGATCTAATTGCTTCATAGTTAGCAATATAGCCAATGAATCTAAAAACTAACAATATCAATAACTCAAATTTAATAGCAATCATGATAGACGAATTTTTTTGAGAATCTGCTACTGATGTTTTTTGAGAAATCATGTATGTATATTTATAACAGATTCATTTCCATCTCTGAAAGAATATAACCAAATTAACGCATACAGTCCAATTTGATTTTTGATGAAACTGCAAAGTGCTTATTCATTTTATGAACTAAAGGTTGGTTAGTTCTTTTTCTATTTTAGAAATCAAAGGTTGGTTAGTAAAGTTAAAATGGTGTTTACCCCAAAAAGAAAATATGTTATTTCTATATGAATTAATATGATTGATAATACTATGTTCCTGTTGTACACAAACAAATATGTATATATTTTACCTGATTTTGGTTATTTCACTCTGTCCTGGCATAAATTTAACATCTTAGCAAAAGTAATTATAGCTTTATGGTTATTAAATGGACCTCAAAATGGTATCAAAATTACTCTATTGTACTCACGCAAAAACATTATAATATTTTCTCATAAAACTTTTGCAGTTTTGAATACCATCATTGCTTTTTGTATACACTGATGATAGTAGATGGAAGGCAAACTTCAAACCCAATTGGTCAATAACATTCAAGTTCCATAAAAAACCTCACCTTAAATCGCAGATTTAATTCAACAGAGAGCAATTAAAGAACCTGTAAAAAAATTTATAACATCAGACTGAACTCCAGCAACAACATTACCAAAAGCATCATCTTAAAAATAATCACGTGCCTTTAATGAAAACATTAAATCCTCTTTCCAAACCATAATTAAAAAAATAAAACAGAACGATTCAGTGAAAGAAAGCAAAAGAAGGTGTAAGATTAAAGAACCAAACATAAATCACTATGACGAACGATGTAGCGGATCGCAAAGTATAGATTACAAAAGAAAATTACCTTATGATTGTTGGATTGCTTGAAGATAAATTGAGAGAGGGGCTGCGAGAGAGCTGAAGGTGTAGGATTAAAGAATCAAACACAGAATCATGTAACAAACGATATAAATTACAAACGGAAATTACCTTATGATTGCGCGATTGCTTGATGATGAAGGCCTAATCAATTGAGAGCTTGGCTGCGAGATATTAAGGAAGAAGAAGGGAGTGTCGCATCAAAATTAGGGTTTACAAAGAAGAAAAAGTCGAGGAAGGGAGCGTCGATGAAGGCTGCATGACTTTTATATCAGGGGTTAAAAAAACGGAACACATAAACGGGTCAAAGGATCCGCGTTTTTTTTGGAGGTTTTTCTTAAAAATTTTTTATTTAAATATCTGATAAAATTACACAAAGACACGATTCTAGGTGGCTTAATTTTAATAGAAGGGTAATCTTGGATGGCACACCTTAAATTGTGTCACATGTTCCTCAAAAACTTGTGTTTATTATGTATATAGATATAGATAGTATAATATAATAATATAAATATTAAACTGAACTTTTATGACTTAAATATCAAGTGTCCTATTATGTTATGTTACCACACGACTCCGACAAATAAGGGTCCTATTACACTGATCTTTTATGACTGAAATTTCAAGTGTCCTATAAGGTTATGCTATAATAGGACCCTCAATGATCAAGTGTCCTATTACATTACCACATAATAAGACATTAACTACTAAACGTCCTATAATGTACTTTACTAGGACCCCAAATACTAAGCGTCCTATTAAGTTATATGATAATAGGACCCTAAATATTCATCCGTCCTATTACATAGTTTTTTAGGACACCGGTTTAACTCCATATAGTATAATAGGACCCTGAACACTCATTTGTCCTATTAGATAGTTTTTTAAGACACTATATTAACAGCGTCCCACACGAAAGGTCCTAAAAACCCCTTTTTGTTGTAGTGCTAGAGGCGGCATTCTGTAGTTATGGGATGAGGGTGTCGGTGTTATCTGCTAGTCAGTAGTATTTGGTAGTATCTAGGATGTCTTTTGGAGAAACATTGTAGTCTTTATCAATGTTTAGCATGTATATAATTGACTCAATTTAAAATTTAATGAAGTTGTGAATCAGTTACAATTTTGTTTTAATTTAAGTTGTTGTTTGAATTTGTTATGTGTTTTCCCTATTTGTCATTTGATATTTATTTTATGCTTAGATGATAAACACCGGGCTGTTAATCATTTTTGTATATTATGAATAAAGAAGATGGCAGGTAGAGGTCGTGGTCGAGGAGGTGGTATCAACTTGACAGCGGAAGAGCTTAACAGTATCATTGGGCAGAGTGTCACAGCATGTTAGCAGCACATGCACAAGCAAATCCGCAAAATTAGTAAGGTTGTATGTATAAGATGTTTATGGATTGTAAGCCTCACAGTTTCAATGGAACTGAAGAAGTGGTTGATTTGATTCGTTGGTTGGAGAAGACGGAGTCTGTGTTTGAGCGATGCAATTGTCCACAGGAGTATCGTGTGAAGTATGCTGCTGGTTTACTGGAAGGAGTGGCATTGACTTAGTGGAATTCTCAAGTCCGATTGCTGGGATTGGTTGAGGCTAATGCTATTCCATGAGCTGAGTTTTCAAGGATGTTGGTTAAAGGAATACTGTCCTCGAGTGGAAATCAGAAAGCTCGAAGTTGAGTTCGGTTGTCTGAAAATGGAAGGATCTGAAATTGAATCCTACACTACGAGACAGAATGAGTTGGTATTGTTGTGCCCAACACTGGTTGATCCGCCATATCGAAGAATTGAGAGGTATATTGATGGGTTGGTACCTCAGATTCGGAGTGTAACACCCCAATTTTCACAGATACATGATATACATAGTAAATACGTGTTTATATTATAAATACGTGAGCTTAATTAGTAAATGTGGTAAGACTATGCTTTATATAAATTGCATGTGTTAGAAATACGTGTTTAATGGCCTATATGATGAAATGTGCATAATCGGATGTCTTAAACGGTAAAGAAAGTAAAATATGAGATGGATATATGTATATATGAATAACATGATGATATATGTGTGAATTGATAAATATATACATGTGAATACGTGTATTAATAATTAATGAAAAAGTAGAAGGGCTAAAAGTGTAATTTATATAAAGTTATCAACGTATATGAATATTATACGTATCTATAAGTATTATAAACATTTTAAGGCTTAGAATATAGTAAAATTATATCCTAACATGATCCATAACATGAAATGATAAGTATTGGAAAGTTTGAGGGGCTAGAACGCAAAATAGCAAAAGATATATATATATAAATATATAAATATATATATACGTATGTATACGTATATCATCGAGCATGTCCCGAGCCTTAGAAACCTTTATAAATATGCCCCATAATGTTTTGGTACATAAAATGATAGAAAAGTAGAAGTTCAGGGGGTTAAAATGTAATTATTAAGTCCAGGGACTAAAACTGCCAATATGGCAAAGTGGCTCGCGGGTCGCCGAGCCTTGGGCTCATCCGGCGCGTACCTCCGCCCAATTCTTGCACCAGATTCGATTTTTTGCCACGTTCGTCAACTTAGAGGCCAAGTTTGAGCTCCATACGTGTCGATTCCGAAGCTGAGTCACCATGGGACGTGTTAGGGACTTGAGACGCATCATTTAGCTATAAATAGGAGCTTCAATTCAACGTAAATCCTCGCCAATTCACTGATTCATCCTCCAAAAACCCTAAATAAACCCAGAAACTTCGTCAATGAAATTCGCGCAAACGGTGAGGAGTTAGAAGGCGAAATTCAGCAGTCAACCCTTATTAGGTATGATTAACAATAACCTATCTCAGTTTTTGCAAATTCAATTTCTAAGTATGCTTTCTAAAACTATGCTAAAATTAGGGTTCTTAATGTTATTCTGCTCAAATCGGGAGATCGGGTGGGAATTAGGGTCTGAATTTTTGTAGGTAATCCTAATTTAATGTGTTTTAAGAAAGCCCTAAGTTTATTTCACAATTGGAAAAGGTTTGGTGAAGGTTTTGTTAACGGGTCAAAATTAGGGTTTTCATAACGTTACTCTGCCCAAATTGAGCAAACGGTTTTGAATTAAGCTTAGATATTTTAAAGTAGATTTTAAAATGTTATAATGGATGATACCCTAAGTTGGTTTTGAAAGAAAATGAGTTTTGATAATAAAACGAGAAAAATGTGAAATTAGGGTTTTGAATTATGATTATTTAATATAAAATAATCCGGAGGGTATGGGTACTTGAATTTTGGTATGGAACTATGTATATATATATAATAAGTATATATGGGGTTAAAATGGATAAATGATAAAGTAGTTAAGATACCGAGTTAATCGGATATTTAGAAGTTCGCGCGGACCGGAAGGGTAGACACCTGTACACTGGGGTTTCTGGCAATAGCGGGGGTGTCGCCATCCCATCTGGGCAATGGCATCCCAACACTGGGCGATCCCGGAGTGAGTGTCTACTTATAGGAATGCGCGTCTTCATAATTATCAATAAAAAAGAAGATAATATACCTATAGGGGTATTTTGGTCATTTTGACCTTAAAAGAAGTAAACCTTAATAATTAGATATTATTAAGATAATGTAAGAGATAAATAAACATAGGATATGTTTATAATGTTAAACCTTGCGTTAATGCCATACGATACGCGAATTAGGTTAACCGAAGGATTTCCGTCGGAGGTTCTGTCCGAGTTTAACGAGTAAAGAGATAAGGTGAGTTCTGCGAGCCCACTTTTAAATGTTTTAAACGCTTTAATGTTTTCGGGCTGATATACATATAATGTTCAACTGTTTAATTGGAAAGTATTTAAAATACTTTTATATGAAAGTTTGATTATCTTAAACTGATAAATTGATGAAATGATGAACTGTTGAAATGATATGTGAAGGTACTTATGAATGTATATACGTGTTAGTAATACATATGAAATGGTTATGTTAGAATAATGCATATGAAATGCTTATTAGGGTTATGTGCTATATTTGCTTTGAAACTAGGTATCCAAATGATAAGGGTTTGTTAATAAACGTACAAGTGAGAATGTATGATTATATGAGAACAGGGGGCGCATTTGCTATATTATTATGTGGTGGATACGCCGCTGGTACATCCTGTATACAAGCATGGTAGTATAGTTACCCGGTATATTGAAAGTGTGGAGGATACGCCGCTGGTACATCCTGTAAACATACACCTAGGTAAATTGGGGGATGTTCACTTGTTGCAGTATATGAGTACATTATCATGTTTATTAGCACACCTGAGTCAGTCGGATATCTAACTAGGGGCGGGTAGTAGTACTGTGGTGGTTAAGGAGATGTTCGATAGAATGGAACGTCTAAAGAGGGTCAAGGTTACGTGAACGGTTGTCGTTGCTGAATGGTTGGGGGCTTCCAGATGAAGTTACCTGAGCAGTCTTCGAGACCGGGAAGGTATAGAAAAAGTAGGACGGTTGTCGTTGCTGAATGGTTGGGGGCTTCCAGATGAAGTCACCTGAGCAGTCTTCGAGACCGGGAAGGTATAGAAGAAGTGGAACGGTTGTCGGTACTGAGGTTGGGGGCTTCCGATAAAGTCACCTGAGCAGTATTCGAGACCAGAAGGTATAAAGGTGTATGGAATTCAGTTCATAGGAGTTAAAGATTATGGAGGTAGATGTTTTCTAGAGAAGCGTGTATGGTTATGATGTTATGTTATGTATGACTTGTTATGTGTTATACTTGATAAATGTTGTAAAAAGGGATTTTGCAGGTTCAAAGGTTTTAACCTCACGAACGAGGTAATGCTTTTAAATGTAGAACTCACCAGCGTAAGCTGACCTTTTCCCAAAACCATATGTATGTCAGGTTTAGGCGAGACGTCTGGAAGCAAGGGCGGAGCCCTCGTGATAAGAGAATGATCGGGCAAGCTATAGAGGAAGCTGATGAGCGTGCTGGCTAGTTGTAGATAAATAAAGATGAGATATAGTTAGTCGCTATATAAATAGTTTGTAAATTATCTCAGTTACTTTACGTACTTGGCTTTATTATAAATAAAAGTTTTAAATTTTCCGCTGCTTATCTCTGTTGTGCCACGTGTTCATGAGTAAATCCGATGAGTGACCCCTCCTGGTGCCAAGTCTGGGAGTGGGCGTCACAAGTTGGTATCAGAGCCTTGGTTTAAGAGATTTAGGTACAAGCGCGGTATCTAAACTTAAACTAGGACTCCAGGTAGAGTAAGTTGAGATAAGAATGTAGATGCCAGCCAGGATAGCTTGTGCCCGTAAGGACGAATATGCATAAGGAACATAATAAGTGGGACTTGCGGTATGCGTATATGGAAAATACACGCTTGCAATTAGCTACTGCAATTTGGCATTTTCCATGTAAATAGACCATAAGTACTAACCGTTGTGTTGCCAAGTGCAAGAAGAAGAGGAACGTTTAGAAATGTAATCTAGGAATCAGTTTGAGTTGCGGATGGAGATAGAGAGGCGAGATGTGGACATTAGGGAATTGTGTGCTAGAAGTAACTGGGTTTTGAGCGCATCATAAATATATAATTGTATCGGATCCTGCACTTATATACTTATCATGAATTCAAAATTTAGAGACTTTATGTCACACAAGTTCTGAAATGTCATCCATCTTAATTTAGGATCTGGAAATGGCTGCGAGAGGCGATCGTGCGAGTGCGGAACCAGAGAATAACGCCGGAGCTAATGCATTCACTAACGAGCAGAGAGCGGCTATGGTAGCAGAGATGACACGCTTAATGCAGACGACACTACCTGGTTTATTAGTTCAACTTCAAGGAGCTGCGAGAGTTGGTGCTAGTGGAGCCCGTGGAGCTGGTGGAGCTGCAGGAAGAGGTGCCGGAGCTGCACAACCTAGAGTAGGATGTTCGTTTAAATCGTTTAGTGGTTGTAGACCTCCTTTGTTCGACGGTAATCAAGATGCGTTAGCTACGTTCCAGTGGATTCATGAGATGGAAGCAGTCATAGAGATTAGTGAGTGTAGTGAGAACCAAGCCGTGAAGTATGCTGCCCACTCGTTTGTCTCAGAAGCACTGCACTGGTGGGGGATGATCAAACAGACTGAAGAAGACGGAGTCATTGCTGCAATGAAGTGGAACGATCTGAAGAGGTTAGTTTTAGAAGATTTCTGCCCTAAAGGTGAGCTGGAGCAACTGGAAAGGAGTTTTCTGACATTAGAAGCTGGAAACATGACGCACCGGGAATACACTTCGAAGTTCAACGCGATGGCGAGACTGCTACCTACCTTAGTCACTCCCGAGGCTGAGAGGGTGAAGCGTTACATTCAAGGATTTCCGAGTAGAGTTAGAGTATTGATCAAGGCGACTGAACCAAAGACATTTAAGGCGACGGTGAATTTGAGTTCCAATCTCTACAGCGAAATGTTTGGTGCAAATGGTAGACCAGAAGGAGCTAAGAGGAAGGAGTCGGAAGCTGAAGCAAGTTCGAGAAAGGACAATGGGAATCATCACAAGAAGGCAAAGGATCATTCAAAAAACGACAAGCCGAGGTGCCACAAATGCAAGAAGAATCATTTTGGAGAGTGCAGGTCGGGAACATCTACGTGTTATACATACGGAAAGGAAGGTCACTTCTCGGGCAATTGCCCAGAACGTAAGAAGTGTTACGAATGTGGGGAAGCGGGACACCTTAGGATGAACTGTCCTAAGTTAGTATTGAATCCTACCCCACTTCGAGCCATCCCAGGGAATGCTACGGGTCCGAGAACGGCTCCTGCAAGGGCATATGGTATGTTGGAGATGATAGAAGGAGATCCTCAGACCTCGTCAGGTAATTCGAGTAGTTAAAAATCATAGATAATTGTTATTCGTTTGCTTTAGTACGTTATGTGTACCATTGCTTGTTGCAGTATGCTTAGATATTAGAACCATTAGAACTTATGTTCTAGAAAGTAGCCGAAAATGTGAAAGCATCATCAAGGATCCCGTAAACAAGCTACCGTAGACAGCTTAGGGTTACGTTTTCCTTAGGGTAGATGCTGAAACGCAAAAGTAAATGTTACCGAATTATGAATGGTTATGATTTGTGGATGAGTTGGGAATGAAAGTTTATGATGGGAATGGAACAGGTTTCGAGGACGAAACCCTGTTTAAGGGGGGTAGAGTTGTAACACCCCAATTTTCACAGATACATGATATACATAGTAAATACGTGTTTATATTATAAATACGTGAGCTTAATTAGTAAATGTGGTAAGACTATGCTTTATATAAATTGCATGTGTTAGAAATACGTGTTTAATGGCCTATATGATGAAATGTGCATAATCGGATGTCTTAAACGGTAAAGAAAGTAAAATATGAGATGGATATATGTATATATGAATAACATGATGATATATGTGTGAATTGATAAATATATACATGTGAATACGTGTATTAATAATTAATGAAAAAGTAGAAGGGCTAAAAGTGTAATTTATATAAAGTTATCAACGTATATGAATATTATACGTATCTATAAGTATTATAAACATTTTAAGGCTTAGAATATAGTAAAATTATATCCTAACATGATCCATAACATGAAATGATAAGTATTGGAAAGTTTGAGGGGCTAGAACGCAAAATAGCAAAAGATATATATATATAAATATATAAATATATATATACGTATGTATACGTATATCATCGAGCATGTCCCGAGCCTTAGAAACCTTTATAAATATGCCCCATAATGTTTTGGTACATAAAATGATAGAAAAGTAGAAGTTCAGGGGGTTAAAATGTAATTATTAAGTCCAGGGACTAAAACTGCCAATATGGCAAAGTGGCTCGCGGGTCGCCGAGCCTTGGGCTCATCCGGCGCGTACCTCCGCCCAATTCTTGCACCAGATTCGATTTTTTGCCACGTTCGTCAACTTGGAGGCCAAGTTTGAGCTCCATACGTGTCGATTCCGAAGCTGAGTCACCATGGGACGTGTTAGGGACTTGAGACGCATCATTTAGCTATAAATAGGAGCTTCAATTCAACGTAAATCCTCGCCAATTCACTGATTCATCCTCCAAAAACCCTAAATAAACCCAGAAACTTCGTCAATGAAATTCGCGCAAACGGTGAGGAGTTAGAAGGCGAAATTCAGCAGTCAACCCTTATTAGGTATGATTAACAATAACCTATCTCAGTTTTTGCAAATTCAATTTCTAAGTATGCTTTCTAAAACTATGCTAAAATTAGGGTTCTTAATGTTATTCTGCTCAAATCGGGAGATCGGGTGGGAATTAGGGTCTGAATTTTTGTAGGTAATCCTAATTTAATGTGTTTTAAGAAAGCCCTAAGTTTATTTCACAATTGGAAAAGGTTTGGTGAAGGTTTTGTTAACGGGTCAAAATTAGGGTTTTCATAACGTTACTCTGCCCAAATTGAGCAAACGGTTTTGAATTAAGCTTAGATATTTTAAAGTAGATTTTAAAATGTTATAATGGATGATACCCTAAGTTGGTTTTGAAAGAAAATGAGTTTTGATAATAAAACGAGAAAAATGTGAAATTAGGGTTTTGAATTATGATTATTTAATATAAAATAATCCGGAGGGTATGGGTACTTGAATTTTGGTATGGAACTATGTATATATATATAATAAGTATATATGGGGTTAAAATGGATAAATGATAAAGTAGTTAAGATACCGAGTTAATCGGATATTTAGAAGTTCGCGCGGACCGGAAGGGTAGACACCTGTACACTGGGGTTTCTGGCAATAGCGGGGGTGTCGCCATCCCATCTGGGCAATGGCATCCCAACACTGGGCGATCCCGGAGTGAGTGTCTACTTATAGGAATGCGCGTCTTCATAATTATCAATAAAAAAGAAGATAATATACCTATAGGGGTATTTTGGTCATTTTGACCTTAAAAGAAGTAAACCTTAATAATTAGATATTATTAAGATAATGTAAGAGATAAATAAACATAGGATATGTTTATAATGTTAAACCTTGCGTTAATGCCATACGATACGCGAATTAGGTTAACCGAAGGATTTCCGTCGGAGGTTCTGTCCGAGTTTAACGAGTAAAGAGATAAGGTGAGTTCTGCGAGCCCACTTTTAAATGTTTTAAACGCTTTAATGTTTTCGGGCTGATATACATATAATGTTCAACTGTTTAATTGGAAAGTATTTAAAATACTTTTATATGAAAGTTTGATTATCTTAAACTGATAAATTGATGAAATGATGAACTGTTGAAATGATATGTGAAGGTACTTATGAATGTATATACGTGTTAGTAATACATATGAAATGGTTATGTTAGAATAATGCATATGAAATGCTTATTAGGGTTATGTGCTATATTTGCTTTGAAACTAGGTATCCAAATGATAAGGGTTTGTTAATAAACGTACAAGTGAGAATGTATGATTATATGAGAACAGGGGGCGCATTTGCTATATTATTATGTGGTGGATACGCCGCTGGTACATCCTGTATACAAGCATGGTAGTATAGTTACCCGGTATATTGAAAGTGTGGAGGATACGCCGCTGGTACATCCTGTAAACATACACCTAGGTAAATTGGGGGATGTTCACTTGTTGCAGTATATGAGTACATTATCATGTTTATTAGCACACCTGAGTCAGTCGGATATCTAACTAGGGGCGGGTAGTAGTACTGTGGTGGTTAAGGAGATGTTCGATAGAATGGAACGTCTAAAGAGGGTCAAGGTTACGTGAACGGTTGTCGTTGCTGAATGGTTGGGGGCTTCCAGATGAAGTTACCTGAGCAGTCTTCGAGACCGGGAAGGTATAGAAAAAGTAGGACGGTTGTCGTTGCTGAATGGTTGGGGGCTTCCAGATGAAGTCACCTGAGCAGTCTTCGAGACCGGGAAGGTATAGAAGAAGTGGAACGGTTGTCGGTACTGAGGTTGGGGGCTTCCGATAAAGTCACCTGAGCAGTATTCGAGACCAGAAGGTATAAAGGTGTATGGAATTCAGTTCATAGGAGTTAAAGATTATGGAGGTAGATGTTTTCTAGAGAAGCGTGTATGGTTATGATGTTATGTTATGTATGACTTGTTATGTGTTATACTTGATAAATGTTGTAAAAAGGGATTTTGCAGGTTCAAAGGTTTTAACCTCACGAACGAGGTAATGCTTTTAAATGTAGAACTCACCAGCGTAAGCTGACCTTTTCCCAAAACCATATGTATGTCAGGTTTAGGCGAGACGTCTGGAAGCAAGGGCGGAGCCCTCGTGATAAGAGAATGATCGGGCAAGCTATAGAGGAAGCTGATGAGCGTGCTGGCTAGTTGTAGATAAATAAAGATGAGATATAGTTAGTCGCTATATAAATAGTTTGTAAATTATCTCAGTTACTTTACGTACTTGGCTTTATTATAAATAAAAGTTTTAAATTTTCCGCTGCTTATCTCTGTTGTGCCACGTGTTCATGAGTAAATCCGATGAGTGACCCCTCCTGGTGCCAAGTCTGGGAGTGGGCGTCACACGGAGTTTGGTGATGTCTAGTAATCCTTTGACGATTCGAGAGACAATCCACTTAGCTCACCAACTGACCGATCAAGCGGTTCAGCAAGGGATCTTGCCACCACGAAATACGTTATCTGGTTTGGGAGACAACAAGAGGAAATGGGATGGACCAGGAAGCAGTGGAGGTTCGAATTCGAATCAGAATCAGCATCGCAAGGGTGATGGTCACGCTAAAGGTGGTCAAATGAATCAGAATGCGGGAAATTCATCAAGTGGTTATCAAGGGAAGCTTCCGAAATGCCACAAATGTGATCGATATCACACTGGGAATTGTACGATCAAATATAACAAATGTGGAAAGCTAGGGCATAAGGCTGTTGATTGTCGAGTCAGAGTTAACAATCAAGGAGCTCAGAATCAAGGTAACCAGAACCGCCAAGGTAATCAAACTGGTTGTTTCGAATGTGGAATTGTGGGTCATTTCAAAAGAGATTGTCCAAAGTTGAAAGTAACTGGAAATGGTGGGAACCGAGGTGGCAACAACAATGGAGCAGGAGGAAATGGCAATGGAGGAGCTACTGGAAGAGCTTTTGTGATTGGAGCCGGAGAAGCTCGAAATGATTCCAATGTGGTTAATGGTAAGTTTTCTATCAATGGCTATTTTGCTTCTGTATTATTTGATACTGGTGCTGATAGAAGCTTTATTTCAAGTAAGTTTAGAAAGATGATAAATGCGGTAGAAAGTCCTTTAGAGGCTAGGTATTCGATTGAGCTTACGAATGGCTAATTGATTGAGATCAATAGTATTATTCGAGATTGTGTCTTGGAACTGCCTAGTCATCGAATGAGCCTAGATTTGTTGCCAACGACATTGGGTAATTTTGACGTGATTGTTGGAATGGATTAGCTATCCAAGCATCGAGCTAAAATAGTGTGCGAGGAAAAGATAGTAAGAAGTCCTCTTTCGAGTGGAGAAATTCCGGCAGTTCAAGGCGAGAGAAGTGGAACTGTAGTTGGATTTATTTCGTATCTTAAATCTCATAAATGTCTGCGAAAGGGACATGAAGTTATCTTAGCTCACGTGATCGAGAAGCCTGCAGAAGAACCGCATTTGGAGGATATTCCAAGTGGTTAGAGCTTTTCCAGATGTATTTCCATAGGATTTACCACGATTACCTCCGCATGGGCAGATAGAGTTTAAAATCGATTTGGCACCTGGAGCGTCGCTATTGCTAAAGCGCCTTATCGATTAGCCCCGAGTGAAATTCAGGAGTTGTATACTCAATTGCAGGAGTTGTTGGAGAAAGGTCTAATTAAACCTAGTTCATCGCCGTGGGGAGCACTTGTTTTGTTCGTCAAGAAGAAAGATGGTACGTTTCGAATGTGCATCGACTATCGGGAATTGAATAAGGTTACCGTGAAGAATCGGTATCCTCTTCCGCGAATTGACGACTTGTTTGATCAGCTTCAAGGTTGGAGTTATTATTCGAAGATAGACTTGAGATCTGGCTATCATCAATTATGAGTCCGAGAGGAGGATGTTGAGAAAACAACGTTCAGAACTAGATATGGGCATTATGAGTTTTTGGTTATGCCGTTTGGGTTAACCAATGCACCCTTAGTATTCATGGATTTGATGAATCGTGTCTGCAAGCCGTATTTGGATCATTTCTTCATAGTGTTTATTGATGGCATTCTTATCTATTCTAGGACAAAGGAAGATCACGCTAAGCACCTTCGTATCATACTTGACTTATTGAGAAAGGAGCAGTTGTATGCTAAATTCTCAAAGTGCGACTTCTGGATTCGAGAAGTGCAATTTGTTGGTCATATTGTCAATGAATCAGGAATTCAAGTTGATGTGTCAAAGATTGAGGCAATTAAGAATTTGCCTGTGCCAAAGACGCCGACCGAAGTACGCCAATTTCTCAGTTTAGCGGGCTATTACAGGCGATTTATTGTGAATTTTTCTCCTATTGCGCAACCTTTGACTGTACTGACTCACAAGGGAGTAGCGTATAATTGGGGAGTGAAGCAGGAAGAAGCTTTTCAGCTTTTGAAACAGAAGCTTTGTAGTGCACCTATTCTTTCGTTGCCAGAAGGGACTAAGGATTTCGTGGTGTACTGTGACGCATCGATTCGAGGGATGGGATGTGTGCTTATGCATCACGATAAAGTTATCGCCTATGCCTCGAGACAGCTCAAGGATAATGAGAAGAATTATACGACTCATGATTTGGAGTTAGGAGCTGTGTTTTTTGCGTTGAAGATCTGGAGACATTACTTGTACGGTACCGATTGCACAATTTACACCGATCACAAGAGTCTTCAGCACATTTTTGACCAAAAGGAGTTGAATATGAGGCAGCGACGATGGGTAGAATTGTTCAACGACTATGAATGTGCTATCAAGTATCATCCGGGGAAGGATAATGTAGTAGATGGCGCCCTAAGCTGAAAAGAGTCAAAGCCGAAGAGAGTTCGCGCTTTGCAGTTGATAATTCATTCAGAGTTGACGGATCAGATTCGGAACGTACAACTCGAAACATTGAAGGAAGAGAATTTGGAGTCGGAATCTCTACGTGGTTTGGATAATCAGCTCAAAATCCGATCAAATGGAAGTCGATATTTTGCTGGTAGAATATGGGTTCCTAAGTATGGGGATTTTAGACAGCTTATCATGGACGAGGCTCACAGATACACATGACAACTAAAATAAGTTGTAATACTTAAACATGCCCTTTTTATTAATCAATTACAGATATTCTACAATAAAGATAAACATAACGATTAAATTTCAACACTGATTTAAAGTTCTTAATCTAGGTCCAGCAATCCTATCGTGATCACATCAAAGCTCAAGTATAAATTCCTGCAACATGTATAAAATCAAGTGTCAACTACAAAAGTACTTGGTGAGTAAACACACATTTATAAAATATATTTTTAACACATGCGATATATGTGATAAGAGATACATCCAGATATACAGTCAATCACTTAATGAACAAGTAAATATAACAAACCTTCAATCACTTAAGGCTTCACATCATAATTTCCTTATATAGGGGTAGATTGTCACATAGAATCGCATAGTTTCACCATATAGAGATAGATTGGCACTCTTAGCATGTAGAGATTTCCATAAACAATTCCACATAGTATTCATTCAATCAATATACAATCGCATAACGTTTAGAGAAATGATTTTGAATAGAGATAAATGTTACACCCCAAAAAGGTTAAAGATATGGAGCTATGACTTCTCACAAGTCGGATTATCATTCGAATGAATCACCATTAGTAATGATAATACGAATTGAATATTGAGGCATATCCCATTTTAAAAGAAAGGGGGATTTAGTGGTTACTCACGTGATAAGTAGATCGGAAATGAGAGATAGAACCAATTGTGAGAGATAACAATCTGGATATTATTTTAATGAAGCGAATATGCTAAATGAATATAGGAATGATAATGATTATAGTTCTAAAGAAATGAAGGACTTAAGGAGTGTTAGGTTTTATTTGATTAAAAGACCATTTTGCCCTTTATCGAGAATTTAATGAAAATGTTTTATTTTATAAACTTTGGAACCATAAATACTTATTATATATATAAACATGATCTAAGATCAAAAATCAAGTTTCAATACCTTCTGGTTTGTTTGATATTTAATAATCATATTCAAAACCCTAATTTTGAAATAATTATCAAATAAATAGCATAATCTTTTATAAAATTAAATAAAATTAGGGCTTTAACTTAAAATATTATTTTAAAATATTGTAAAAGGTTAGCCCTAGATTTATCCCGTTTGTTCAATTTTGGCAAAACAACATCGTGAAAACCCTAATTTTAATGTATTTATTAAATAAATGTCAAAACATTTTATACAATTGTAGAAACTTAGGTTTTATTCATTATGATATATTATAATATTCCTCAAAATAGTAAACCTTAATTCAATACCTTTTACTCAATTTGGGCAGAACAACAACGTGAAAATCCTAATTTTGACCGTCTTTTAAATAAAATACCAAAACTTTCCAAAACTTGAAATTAACTTAGGACTTTCTTAAAACACATTATTTTAGGATTACCTACAAAAATTCAGACCCTAATTCTGACCCGATCACCCAATTTTGACAAAACAAGCTCAAGAACCCAAATTTTAGCATAGTTTTAGAAAGCATACTTAGAGATTGATTTAGCCAAAACTGAAAGAGGTTATTTTAGATCATACCTAAATAAGTTTAACTACAGAAATTCGGATCCAAAGCTTTCACAGTTTGAGAGAATTTAAAAGAGCAAGGTTCAGACGAGTTTTAGGGTTTTTATGGTGATGATTCAAGAAATTTGCGAGTTTAAACGATGGATTCAGGCTCTTATTTATACCCACAACTGTGAAATAAGATCCCCACACGTTCATGGGTGACTAAGAGCATTCACAACCCATCCCCATCCCTATAATTTATACTTTTATCATTACTTTTTCTCTCTCTTCCACTCACAACCACAATTAAATAATACTTTTTTATACCCTCATCATTACCTTTTCTCTCTCTTTCAATCACACAAAACCCCAAATTTTAAAAAATCACCAGTTTTTTCATCAAATATAGGGATGAACAGTAATTTTTCCTATCTCCTTACTCACAACCACTTACAACTAAACCCCAAATTTTAGGGTTTTACCTCACAATATTTTGGGGGGTGGGTTGTGAATGCTCTAAGGAGGCTAATTTGACGTGTAGATGGTCAATTTGGTCAAAAACGTAGCCCCTAAGTCCCAAAAACGCGATGCTGTCAAGTTTCTGACCCCAGATTGGATCGCGATACGCGCAGGAGGGGGAGGGTGGTCTCGCGATACGCGAGCCACTTTTGCTGATTGACAGAAATGGTCCCTGAGGTTTTTATTTGCAATTCAGCCCCTAAACTTTGGTTATTTAGCGATTTTAACCCCTAGGTTTTCCCAACCTTATCATTTTATGTCCAAAAATAGTTTACAATAATTTCTCATGATTTTCTAAGTCTCGGGATACGCATAACGAGGTATAAAAATACGTATTTAATATATATTTATTTTCTTTTTATTCGTTTGAGCTCATTTTAACTCGTTAACCTCCAAAATTTTATGGGTGACTTATATTGACCTTATAAAACATTAAGGAACATTAAAATATGATTTTTGAAATTTTCGTGACTCCCGGTTAGCACCGTATTTGCACAAAAAACGTTAAATTCATTTGTTTGCGTTTTAGTTTACAAAATTGATTTATAATTTAACCAATTGGTTTTTAATATTATAAAATGATTGTAGGATATTCCAAAGTATATATTTTGAGTTAAATACTTTGAGATTCCTGGTAAACGATAAATTGAATATCGAAATCGCGTAAAAAACCGAAAATCGCTTTATTTTTGTTTTAATCAAATCGTTTAACCTAAAACCTTCTAAATTTATTATTTTACTTTCAAAAATGATTATAGAATACCCCTAACATAATTTAAATGTTTAATTTAGATGAATTCTTCCGGTAAATGTTAAATCAAAACTCTGATTTGTGTTCCAAGTTCAAATTCGGGTCGAGTTTTGTAAATGGGTCGGACACGGGTGTTACAACCCCCAACATGCATGATACGATATGGGTAATCGTTGATAGATTGACAAAATCTGCATATTTCTTGCCTATTCAAGAGTCAGATGGATCTGAACAATTGGCAAGATTATATATGAAGTATGTGATCTCGCGTCATGGAGTTCCTTTATCGATTATATCAGACCGAGATGCAAGATTTACTTCGCATTTTTGGAAGTCTTTACAAAAGGCATTGAGAACAAAGCTAGATATGAGTACGGCTTATCATCCTCAGACTGATGGTCAGAGTGAGAGGACTATGTAGACATTGGAGGATATGCTCAGAGCTTGTGTGATGGACTTTGGTGGGAATTGGGAATCTCACCTACCGTTGATGGAGTTTTCCTATAACAATAGTTATCACACTAGTTTTGGAGCCACGCCGTTTGAGGCATTATATGGTCATAAGTGTAGGTCCCCAATCTTTTGGGCAGAATTGGGTGACAGTTAACTTATTGGACCCGAGCTTATACATGCGACAATGGAAAGGATCGTTCAGATCATAAATAACTTAGTTGCAGCTCGTGACAGGCATAAGAGTTACGCAGATAAGCATAGGAAACCCTTGGAATTTCAGGAGGGAGATCGTGTTCTTTTGAAAGTTTCGCCATGGAAGGGTGTTATTCGTTTTGGTAAGCGAGGAAAGCTAAACCCAAGATACGTTGGACCGTTCGAGATTGTAGAACGAGTTGGTCTTTCTGCTTATAGATTGAACTTACCAGACGAGTTGAGCGCAGTGCATAATGTGTTCCATGTATCCAATCTGAAGAAATGTCTAGCGGACGAATCTCTCGTTTTTCCGCTTGAAGAGCTGAGGATTGACGATAAATTGCGTTTCATAGAGGAGCTAGTTGAGATAATGGAGCGGGAAGTTAAGAAACTCAAACAGAGTAAGATTCTAATTGTCAAGGTTTGGTGGAACTCGAAACGTGGACCAGAGTTCACCTGGGAACATGAAGATCAGATGATGAAAAAGTACCCGAACTTGTTTAAACAACCTATGACGGGAATCGAATCTACTTCTTAAATTTCAGGATGAAATTTACAAAAAGGTAGGGATGATGTGGCAAACTAAGAGAAAACTGATGCGATAACTGAGAAAACTAATGTGAATATAATGCGATAAATCATTAAAAAAAATTACTGTTGAGTAAACTGTTGGCTTTGATTACTACTTTTGAGTGAAGCTCAAAACGTTTATATTTGATTTCTTACTATCTACAACAGAGTTGTAACTGTTAAATTTGTGAGATTTATACTTATAACTTAAACGTTTAGCAACTGAATTATAACCTTAATTTTCGAGACGATGTGACAATCCGGCCCTACGGTGGGACCTGAACCTCATAAATGGATATAAAGCCGGTAAAACGGTGAAACCGCAACGCGCGTATATAGGCGTAGTATGTCAATTAAGGTATTAGAAGAGTCTAGTAGCCTTAAAACACTTCACAAGTATCACACACAACTCAGAGTCTTGAAATATTGGTGATTGATTGAGAATCGGTGAATATCGTGAATTATGTGAAAACTAATACGTGAATTTAATTGCATGATCGTAAATTGGTATATGGCAAGTTGATACTTGATTTTATTGGATTTGATGTGATAAAAATGATGGTGAATTGAAAATGAGAGAAAAGGTTAAAAACCTTGACCAAAAACACGAAAAACTGACAAAACGAGCTGCGGTTAATAAAAGTCAACAGGGGTGCCAGACGGAGGCTCTAGGCGTATTGCCTAGAGCATAGGGTAGTTTTAAGCGATACGCCTACAACCCAGTTTTCAACAAAACCCTAATTCTCCACTATTTAAGCACCATTAGCCCCCATTTCTCCATTTCATCACCACCAGACGTCATTACAGCCCCATTTACGTCTCTTATCATCCTTCTACTCATTTCTCATCAAGATCTAAGCTTTATTACAAGATTCAAGCCCCAAATTCATCCTACATCATTCGGTATGTGATTTCATGTGTTTTGCTTATGTTTAAGTTGTCAAGATTCATTCTTTATGATAGATCTAGGTCTGGTCTATAATGGTTTGATGATATCAAGAGTAGATCTAGTGATTTGAGTAGAAAAGATTGCATCTTTTGATCAAAATGTGGATTTTATGCATGATGTTGTTATATGAGCTGGATCTAGGGTTTTTGATGGAAAATCATGCATGCATGTGAATAAAGTTTGATGATTTGTGCTAGATCTATGTTGTAATGTCTAGATAATGATAGATCTAGGGTCAATGATGCATAAATTTGATGACTTTGCATGAGATCTATGATGAAAACATGATTTCGGTTGCCATGCATGCAATATCTTGAATAAAGGCATATGATTGTTGTTAGATATGCTATGTGAGCATGTAATCTAGGTTATTGGATGCATGAATGTGTATAAAGTTACGAACTTGATAATCAAATGCATGCGGATATTTTAGTAAAATGATTTACATGAAAATATGGTGAAAATGGCCGATTAGGGCAAATTAGCTTACATGCATGTGGGTAGGAATCTATGATATGGTTTAATACATGCTAAATGATGATCTATGTGATTTGCATGGGAGAATGATGTTATGTGAACATGGAATTAGCCTACATGTGATAAATATATATTTATCGGTAAATAAATAAATTGGAAAAATTGCATAATTATAAGCATGAAGTTACTTGGCTATGTGTTTGCATGTGATAAGTTAAATTGGTTATGAGTTATACGTGTATACAAGTCCTAAGTCTCCTACCTCAGTTGGAATGACAAGACTTTGTATGATTGTTCCGTCGATCGTACATCGTATACGCAGGATAATGTCGTAACTCGTAAGTCATCATAACGCATATATTCATCATGATACAATGTGTTGTATATGAGATACGTGTTAGGTTATGAATAGGAAACCTAAATGTGATCACCAATATGTTCTTAAATCCACTTATCCAATGTCCGCGAATTATCGGGATGTTCGGTCAAAATCGGTCAACACTTACACGGTGATGTGTCATAGGTGAAGTCTAGGAGTTCTTCACTACTTCTCAGTGGTTGGTTGATTGGAATAGCTTATTTTCACCCTAAGGTGAGTTCACGGCCCCACTTTTACTATTTAACGCTTTTGGGGGAGAAGACATGTGATAAACTTTTACGGTTTCCGAACTGCTTTCTTATTTTATATACTAGTTCGTAAATAATAGACGAAAGACATGCAAGGGAGTCCTTCCACTAATAACGTAAGCCATTTTATCAGTGATAACGGGGAAATGTTTGGTAGATCTACTGGGTCTGACAAACCCTGCCCATGCTAGCCGCACTAGCTCCTACTGGCCCTTGGAGGGGAGAGGAATGGGTATAATGTTGTCCTAACTCGGTGTTGTGTTCCGCATTATAGCACAACCAGAAGGCAAAAAGCTTAAGTCTGTCAGTTATGGTGATTACGAATTCCTACTAGTTTATAAACGTCGTGGTCTAGCTAACCCAGGTATATAAAAATGCAATGTTTTGATAAACTAATTTGATTAAACTTGTTTTTGGGAATAGGATTCCTGCTGGGTTATGTCTCGATGAGAGTAACTAGATAAACTTATATTTTTTGGAAAATGATGTTTCCTACTCTTAAACTCTGTGAATTCACCAACCATGTGTTGACTTTTTACATGTTTCTTCTCAGGTCCTTAGGAGGAAGTCGCTAAGGCACGCACGCTTAGGATCATTGATCTTTGGTCTGCATTATCATGTTTGATTTAAATTTGCTTTGATCGCCTTGGGTGAAAGACTTATTAAACTACCTATGTTTTGCTTCCGCAACGTTTGTTTTAGATAACTAATGGTATGCCACTTTCGCAAATGTTTTCTAAACTCGTAAATGCTTCCGCACTGTTTTTGGATAACATTATTACTTAACTCTGATAAAAACCAATTTTTAAACATGTTTTGATTATTGAGTCGAGCATATAGATGTTCGATGTGTCTGACGACTCAGATATTGGTGGTGGTCGCAGCAGTCGCAGTCGCACCACCAGTCGCGCCCCAGGTCCGCGGAGCCCCTAGGGCGACGTGCTTTTCCCGGGGTGTGACAGTAGGACCAATATAAATTAAAGTAGAAAACATGTTTCTATTGTATACATTTATATGGTTCTTATGAAATATGAAGTGTCCTTATATTGTATTGGCTTTCTTATATTGATTTTCTAGATGGTCCTTATGAACTGACTTTCTGTTTTGATATATTTATAAATTATGGTTCAAAATACATCACCTCAAACACATATTTGGACTCCATTAGCTGTATTGATAGTGTCTTGAAACAATGCATGTTAAGTGTTGATGATAATTTGAGGAAAATGGCCGAGTCAATGACATTGAAATTTGACAAGTACTGGGATGATGTTAAGAAATTCAATTTATTGGTGTTTATTGCTTCTCTTTTTGATCCGAGGACAAAATTGGCATACCTCAAGGTTAATCTTCATGGTATATATGGAATTGATAAGGGGGAAGGTTTGTGAACTATGTGAATGTGTGTTGCTTGAACTATTTAATGATTATAAAAGAATTTACTCGGACAAGAAAGCGAACAAGGTGTCATCTTCATCATCTAAAATCGTTGAAGAGGAGTCTTCAAGTAGCAAGAATATTAGTTTGTTTGGTAGTACGGACGATACAAGGAGAGCCCTTAGAGAGAGAAATATGGCAAAGGTAAAAAGGCAAAAGTTAGAATTGGGTGAGGATGAAAATTAAAAAACTCAGTTAGATAGATATATGAATGAGAAGATTGAAGGAGATGATGTTTGGTATGAAAGTAAAGATTTCACTGTTTTGGATTGGTGGAAAAATAGAAGCCTGACATTTCCTGTATTGTCCCTTCTTGCTCGTGATATATTAACCATTCCTATTTCAACAGTGGCTTCTGAGTCTACATTTAGCACAGAAGGTAGAGTGCTTGACTCATTTAGGAGTTCTTTAACCCTAAAACTGCTGAAGTTCTAATTTGTTGTCAAGATTGGATTCGTTCAAATAGTGTTGATTGCAATGTCAAAGAAAACGTTGAAAACCTTGATAAACTGGAAGAAGGTCATTTACTTATTTTTATTTATATTTTTAGCCAACATATTTTTTATTATATTTTCTAGTTTAACACTTAATCTTTTTATTTTGTAGACATGAGAAGGATAACGGTCGAGGTTGATTGAAGAGTTACACGACAATGTGGCATGACAATTGGCAAATAAACTTCATATTTGTTTTTGTTCACTTCATGTGTTGGAAGTTCTATTTTGCATGAAAACTTTGAAGTTTGTTTGTTTAAGCTATCGGTATTTTGGTTGTACGTCGTATGTATGCAAAAAGAAACTTCATATTTGTTTTTGTTCACTTCATGTCATATTTGTTTTGTTTGTATGTTTAAAAATATACAAAATATCTTATTCCGTTGAATACGGTTTATATGGTTTGAATACGGTGAACCCTATTGAATATGGTTTATTTGATTTGGTTTATAAATTTTCTAATACGGTTTGGTTTGGTTTGGATATGGATGTAATAAAAAATAATTACATACCAAATAAACCGAATCGAATAAACTGAATAAACCGTAAACCGAATCGTTTAACACCCCTATAAGGAAGCCCATTAATAAGAAAATAGATCATCCCTCATTGTTTAATATTTTAGTGAATATCTTACTTATAACTGTTCCTATATTCTATACCATAATGTGTAAAAGATACAAAATTGATATTTTTCTGTTTAAATTCTAAAAACAAACGAGCTAACTTTAATTTTCTATTGGCCGTAACTTAGAGCCCGTTTAACTTTGAGCCACAGTCAAACTTAGTTTGACTTGGATGAGCTTGCCACGTTTATACCCATATAATTGTATTTTACAGCCCATATGAATGAAGATGGTAAAAATTGAAACCAAAGTGAGTTTTCTACCAACAAACAAAATTTACAAAAAGACATTGAAATCCATGGAAAAAGGCAAAGACATTGAAATCCATGAAAAATGGCATGAGAATGTATAAATACAGCTTCAATCACCAAACAGTGATCACTTGAATTGAAACTTATTGCAGCTGAGCTTGCACTTCCTATTCTTCTTTGTCTGCATAAAACAACAAGTTACATTTAGAAGTCATGTTTCATGATCTACAAATAAGTTATGAGTTTGTGTGCTAACCGAAGAATTTGCCGCTTGCAATGGAATCCTTGTTAGCGTCTCCAAGGGCCGCGGAGTCCAAATAGGTTTCAGCCAATTGGACTCTCTTCACATTGTCTTGTTCCTGAACAAGCATGAATCCGTACTCGAGGAGCTTCTCTACTGTCATTTTCGGTTGCTCGAACGTTGGTGGTCCTTCCCTCGAGTTCACAAGCTTCTTTCCAATGCCCTCAACACCAACTTCTCCAATCCACTTCCTCACTTCATCATCGTACACTCTTGCCCTCAACGCACCAAAGAAATCTGTTTTTTCGAAAACCACAAAAGAGAGTTACTACAAACTTGATATATACTTAGACAAATGGGTTAGAAAAGGGTCCAACTTAAAAGTTAAAACAAGCATAACTTGAGCTACGTTTAGGAACTTACCAATGGACTGTCCAGGGAAAGTATCGACAATCCTGACGATATCTGAGTCAGGGACATTGTCGGTTTTGAATATACCGATACACACCCCAATTCGGTCTTCTCGGGTGGGAGCCCAGTAGAACTTTTCCATACGACCATCACGGATGAGGGGAGCATAGAGGGTTGAGAAGTCATTTCCGGTGACAATGATGGGCACACGGGGGTTGTCTTCCTTGTTGTACATTCCGGGGAGTTGAACATTGGTGGGATTATCAGCAATGTTCATGAGGGTAGCGTTGACCATCTGGTTGTTGACTGTGTACTGTGTTGTTCCACCCATTCTACCTGCACCTGCATCAAGATCATTGATGAAGAGGCAGCACATTTTCCCCTTCTTGATGATGTCAGCCGCCTCACGGTACCGTTGTCTGATGAGTTTCGCTGGCTCTCCGGCGTTCCCGCTTTCCAGTTCTCCGGCACTCATCATGATAGGTCTGGGAAACACACACACAAGTCAAACTTAGACTATTTGACTTTTCAGTTTCAAGATTGATATGATTTTTTGATTTCTTGATCTCTTGATGTCTTTTTAATGAATGTATAACTATGATGTAGATAACTAGAGCATAAGAAGGTTGAAACTAATGATTTCTATCAGAATTCAAGAATCAAAATTTTGTGTCAAATAACAGAGTGTTTGACCTAAAGGTCAAACCTTGTTCTTGAAATAACTTACGTGATTCCCATCTTGGCAAACACAAGTTCACATTGGAAAGATTTTCCCTGACCTTTTCCTCCCCAGACACCCAAAATCAAAGGGACCTGCACAAAGAAATATTTTTAAAGAATGTAAGAGAAATTATGAACTTATCATATAATTAAAGTGGCTAAATGTAGGTTTTTATCTTTATTTTTATAATTTACTTAAAAACATATTTATTGCCATAAAATTAAGTTTTTTTAAAAAACACTTTACATTACATTCTTTATCCTTAAAAAAAGCTCATATATGTGTAATGGATTGGTATATCTATCGATTTTTTATATTTATTCCTTAAACTTTAACGATAAGGTTAAAATATAAAGATGATGATGTAGAAGAAAAAATATATATTTCTTATATTTTATTCTTAAGATTTAAGAATAAGGTGTTACTGAAAGAAGTTGCTGTTAGTTTAAGGTATATCATGCGGTTCTCTTCTATACCAGCTACTATTCTAGGTCAGGGGATCAAAGTTTCCTGGTTCTAGGAGATTCACTAGTTTGACTAGTAGATCCGGGTGAGATTCGCTTGTTTGATCGGTGGATATGGTATATTCCAATGCTGTTAAACTCCATGGTGAACCCCAACCGGTAGTAGAATAACCATACCCGCTAATTAAATTAGCAAATCCAACCCGCATATGTTATGCTAGTTAAACTAACGGATCACCTAGAAACCAAAACCACTTTATTCTTTCCCTAGAAATCATCTACACCACCCATCTAAAACATCAAAAAATTCTACAACTAAGGGGTCAATGGACCACCTTACATTTTTCATATATAAACTCAAAGTTCCATATTGAATTCACAAACCTTGATGTTGGGCAAAGTCATGAAGTTCTTGGTGACATGAACAACAAGCTTGTCCATGAAAGCAGGCGCGATGTAGAATCCGCCCATTGTGTTATCCAAATTGTATCTAAACACACACAAGATTTAGTCAAATGAATGAGATCACGAGACTCTTAACCGACACCTGATCACGGACACCTGATACGAGGATGGATACTTACGTGCGGAGACCGGTGCTGATGTACTCGTACGAATTCATGACAGCATAGTGGGTTCCGGCGTCTTGTGGAGCCTGGAAGAGAGAATCGACCATACCCTTACCTCTGGTGATGTCTTGTTGATCATCAGACATGTCGTATGCGAGTCCCTTCCATCTGTCCTTGTCGGTCTGTTGGGTCTCATCGATCTCCTTCTCGGCCGCCGAGATCTTCGAAGGCGAAAACTTGTTGCTGTTGATCGCGAGTCTCGAGTTCACTATCTTCTTCAAGCTGCTGCCCAAGAAGCTTGAATTTGGGACTGCAGCAACACCACTGCTCAACTGCCATATATAATTAACAGGTTGTAATTGTTATTAGATCATAATTCAAGAAAGAGAAAGAAAGAAAGAAAGAAAGAAAGAAAGAAAGAAATAGACAATAGGCCTAAATTAGTGATAGATGTACCGGGGCGCGGTTGACGGTGGCTCCGACGGCGGTGGCCATGGATCTCCGGCGAGGGTAGGAGATTGAGAAGATGAGGAGGGAGTAGTGAGAGTGAGGATGGATTGGAGGATGGTTTTGGGACTTATAGTGTTAACGAGTGTACCAGAATTGGGAGGAGGGAGAGGATTGGCTTTTGAAAGATTAACGGCCACATAATCAAGATTGAAGAAATGACACGTGGCGTCAGATTGTTGCTTGTTGGCTTGAAGGCCAAAGGCTTGGATGGGTTGGGATGGGGATTATGGGAAGACGGGCTTTTTGAGGGTAGCCTTTTATCTTTCTGTCACCACACGTTCTTGATTTGGCATTAAATTGTATTCATCGTTTATAGCTATGTTAATTTTATTTTACAGTTAATTACACTCTTTGTGGTATGTAATTTCTATCAAAACTAAAATTTTAAGAGTTATGTCGATCTTACAAAGTTTTGAAAATCAGTTTATAGTTGTTAAGGGCAGCAGCGTGGGGAGTGATTCCTGAGTCTAAATGTAAAACACTTGAAAATGAAGGTCCGAGTTAAGCAAGACATGTATCACAAACATACTATTTTTAGAGGTTTTGTACATGTTTTAGTCTTCTTTATAGTTTCTTTACACAATTTCCGGTTGATGCCACACCATTTATTTAAATGCTTTAGAACAGTTTGGCTAGATTTAAAAATATATATATCATTAGAATTTACATGATTTTTTGAATGTTTTATACATGTTTAGTTTAAACTGTTTTCAGGTGATGCCCACACCATCTTTAAATGCTTTAGAACAGTTTGACTAGATTTTACAAAATAAAAGTTGTCAGAATTTACATGATTTTCTAAATGTTTTAAACATGTTTTCTTTAGGGTTACTTCACTATATGTTTTAAACATGTCTTTTCCAGGGTTACTTTAGACTGTTTACTGTTGATTCAAGACCTTCAAATGCGTTAGAACTGTTTGGCTTAGATTTAAA
>JBCNJP010006307.1:0-10647 GCA_039602395.1 Deinandra increscens subsp. villosa
ACATCCGGTTTGAGATGGTAACACGCAATGATAAACTGTTTGCTTTAAGATTAAAGATAATGCCACTATATATCGCATGTTCACTAGAATGTTACACCAACTTAAGTCCTTACAATTCAAGTCGTTAATAGTGAATAGCGAGATGATATTGAGTAGTACTACTGGGTTTTCACAAACCCCACTCAGCGGGCACGAAATGCACCACCCGACTGGCGGTCGGACTGAGAACAATGTCAGCCTAAACGTACCTCTGTTTTGGTGGACACGGAGAAGGCAAAACGTGTAGGTTGTACCTACGTGCATTAGTCAGCTTCGGTTACGAACCATTTAGTGATATGAACATAGGCTAGTTACCTACGATATGAATTATGCTCTATATCTTACATTACTATTTACGAACAACAAATGTCATGTTCGTGTGACATTACTAATTACGGATAAAAAATGTCGTATCCGCAGGACAACACTACAAACTTGTGTATACTTTACCTACGTGAACTCATCAACCTTAGGTTGACACTTTCTCTTTAAAGATGTTTCTCTCACGTCGCAGGTGTTCGAATATCACGAGTATGCATGCATGAGTGTTAAAAACCCTGTTATGGTTTTTCTATACAAGTTATATTATTTCGAATGGCAAATGTTTTGTCTAAATATTAACTATTTTGTTTATGCTTCCGCATATATAAAACTCTGAATCTATATTATATTTTAATATTATGCAAATCTTTTGATATTTAATGGTTGTTTGGTATAACTAATGGACTGGGATCCTGGCTTGCTCACACTCCACATCGTAAAACTCCGTTAGTGGAAATTGAGGGTGTGATAGATTTGCTCATATCAATGTAAGTCATTTGTTATCTTGTTCATGTCATTTACATTTGAAACGAGACACCCTTTCATGGTTTGATTTTTTCCTATCCTATAACTTTAGATTTACTCATTAATCGTTACGTCAAGATTCAAAATAAAATAATTAAGATCATGTTGATGTTACCACATTTGTAACCAAAGGATTAGGCTCCTGACTTCTTCATTTTGTATTATATATATGGTCCATTCCTTTCATGTGCTTAATTATGAACATGCCCAAACCCAAAGTGCCATATATTGAAATTTGTTTCTCATTTTTACTACCATGTTTTGCTTTTGGCCAATCTTCTCTAATATCAGGTAATTGGCGCCTATAGATGTTGTGTTTCAGCTGATGTTGCATTGCAGATTCATAAGCAACTCTTTATTATTACGTGTGTTCCTTTTTTTTTTGTTGTCAAGCTGCAATCAGGTATAATTATAGTTTTCTTCAACTTTGTTATCCATATATATTCCTTTTATTGCTGCTAACGTGTGTTGGGTTAATCCCGTCAATATCCCAAAGTTAAACTTAGGTCTAAATATGTCATTATGTAATATTAGTGTGTCTATTATGTAAATATTTGTATATGGCGGTTACTTCAACACCGACATACCCTTTGTTCATTGTATATACATACACAGCGATGTATCCAACAAAGGATGATCGCGATATTCATATTCAAACAATTCGTTTGTTACAATTCGTATACCAAGAGCGATTACCGTTTGATTCCTATCAAATTGGTATCAGAGCGATCAATCGGGAATCAACCCGTCGCTCAAGAACAGCCGCTCAAGAACATCGCCGGAAAATCATCGCCGGAAAATCTGCAAATCGCAGCAATCAAAGTCGGAAATTGGAACCAGAAAACTTACATACCGGAAATCCATACTCGCCAACAACAATCGAAGACCGAAGCGAAGTCTCGGGGACGCCTGCGCCTTCCTCCTCTTCGACGATCTGCAACACGACGCAAGTCGTATTCACGCCGGCAAACAATCGGTGGCCAAATAAAGGTCATCGCACAATCTTCAATCGCATCCTAGGCACGTCGGTTGAAGACATCAAAAAGGAAAATCATTCCTTTGGATTTCTTTCTGGTTCGCAATCAAGGGACAGGGACGAGAAAAAAAAGTTAGAAGTCCACTGCCCTAATTTCCGATCAGCGGCACTCCTACACAAGGGTTTCTATAATACCCGACCAGGTTCTATCAAATACCCAAGTTCTACATATTGATATTTAAGTTCACAATTTATTAGAACTTAGAAATTTTTGGCTTTAATGCACAAACCTAAGTTTACTGTACACTATTCTGTACAAAATTATTTGGGATATTAGAATCTGCAAATATAAGTCTTAAAATAAAGATTTAAAACATGGGTGACACAAATCAGAACACCAATAGCAATGCCAATGTTCCTACAAATAGTCCAACATTTTTAAACTTTCATTGCCCTATGTTAAATTCAACCAATTATCCAATATGGGCAATTAAAGTTAAAACCATTTTAGAAGCCAACGGGTTATGGGACTTGGTCGAACACGCCGAGGGAACACAAATTGATCCTAAAAAGGACAAAATGGCAATGGCATACTTGTTCCAATCAATACCTGAAGAACAAGTATTGCAAGTAGCAAAACATACCACCGCTAAAGAAAGTTTGGGATGCCTTAAAGACTAGACATGTTGGAGTTGAACGTGTGCAAAAGGCACGTCTTCAAACTCTCAAATCTGAATTTGAAATGCTACAAATGAAAGACGATGAAACCATAGATAATTTTGTTGGAAAATTATCTAGTATTTCTACTAGGTCCACAAACTTAGGTTCTACATTCGAGGAAGCCACTCTAGTACGTAAGCTTTTGACTTCTGTACCTGAAAAATTTATACACATAGTAGCTTCCATAGAACAACATTCGGATGTAGATTCCATGACCTTAGATGAAACCATAGGAAGACTTAAGACATTCGAAGAAAGGGTACGTACTAAGAAAGCAAAACAACCCGACACCTCTGATAAATTACTACTTACCCAACATGAGGGTAACATCGGTCGTGGACGACCATCTAAAGGAAGATTTCAAGCTTCACGAGGACGAGGACGCGGAAGAGGCAAACCTGGAGGACGATTTGGCAACAACTCTCATCAAAATTTCAAAACCAATAACTTAAACAAACCAAATCCTTCCCTAGATAAAAACAAAACCACACCAAACCAAAACAAACCCAAATGCTACAATTGTGGTAAACTTGGTCATTATGCCTCGGATTGCTACTTACCCAAACAAAATAAAGAAACCTCAAACCTCATCGAAGAGGATGTCGAACCTACCCTTCTAATGGCTTACACTCAAGACTCGGATAAGCCACTCAAAGTCTTTCTAAATGAACGAATCCAACCAAACAAATACAACACCACTGACGAAAGTCTATGGTACCTGGACAATGGAGCCAGTAATCACATGACTGGAATACGATCTCACTTCTCTGAACTTGATGAAAGTATTACCGGGAATGTACGTTTTGGTGATGGATCATACGTTGAAATCAAAGGAAAAGGCTCAATCCTTCTAAATTGCAAAACTGGGGACCAACGACTCATTCCCCAAGTTTACTATATTCCAAGCCTAAGAAGCAACATTCTGAGCCTAGGTCAACTGACCGAAAACGGTTGCAAGATAATTATGGAAAATGATCTTCTACATATCTATGATCAAAGTAAAAGACTACTCCTAAGAGTCACTCGATCAAGGAACCGACTTTATAAGATCAACCTCAAGACCGGATCTCCTACTTGTCTCTTATCAAACTTAGAAGATCAATCATGGCTATGGCATGCTCGCTTAGGTCACCTCAACTTTGAATCAATCAAGAATATGTCACAAAAGGGGTTAGTCTACGGGATTCCTTCTATTACTCATGCAACTCAATTATGTGATGCCTGCTTACTAGGTAAACATACTAGATCCCCGTTCCCTAACCAAACCTTAACTAAGTCTGACTCCCCATTAGACCTAGTTTATGGTGACTTATGTGGTCCTATTACACCCGCCACGAGTTCTGGAAAGAAATATATATTTCTACTTGTGGATGACTGCACAAGATATATGTGGGCATACTTCTTAACATCTAAGGACCAAGCCTTTGAAACATTCAAAGAATTCAAAAATACGGTTGAAACTGAGGTTAGAACTAAGCTAAAAGCTTTCAGAACCGATAGAGGTGGAGAATTTACATCACATGAATTCAACCAATATTGTAAGGATCATGGAATTCTTAGACAACTAACTGCTCCTTATACGCCCCAACAAAATGGAGTAGTTGAACGTCGAAATAGAACCATACTTTCTGCAACTAGAAGTATGTTAAAAGCTACTAGTATGCCTCAAACCTTTTGGGGGGAGGGAGTTCGTCATTCTATTTATCTATTAAATAGGACTCCTACAAAAGCTTTGAAGGATACTACACCCTATGAGGCTCTAAAAGGTCGCAAACCAAATATAAACCATCTTAGGATTTTCGGTTGCCTAGCTTATTCAAAAGTACCATCGGTTCACCTTAAGAAACTTGATGATAGAAGCACACCTATGGTATATTTAGGCACCGAACCTGGAACAAAAGCCTATAGGTTATTTGATCCTACAACAAATAGAATTTGCATAAGCCGTGATGTAAAGTTCAAGGAAAAGGAATCATGGGATTGGACAAACTACACACAAGATACAAATCAAGAGTGGACTGATTTCATTATTGAACCTACTCAAACAGAAACTCTACCAATCATCCATGAACCTCCTACAAATGATGAAAATGAAAATGAAAATGAACATAATGATAATGATGACGATGATGGATATGAGTCTCAACAAACTCCACCAGACTCACCTGTTACTCAAACACCATCAACATCAACATCTGAACCTAGCACAATCGAATCACACACTCAAGCATCTTCATCAACCACACAAAGTAGCCCTGCACCATTCGATCATACACCTCCTCAAGGTTTTAGATCACTTAATGAAATTTATGAACGGGCTCCAGAGATTGAAATTCCAAATAATCAATTACTTCTAGCCGAAGATGAACCTCAAAACTATAAAGAAGCTTCTCAAGACAAAAGATGGATAAAAGCTATGGAAACTGAATTAGAATCCATCAACAAGAACAAAACTTGGGAATTAACTACTTTACCTGACAACCACAAAGCAATCGGCTTAAAGTGGATATTCAAAACTAAACGTGATGCAAACGGCAACATTCTGAAACACAAAGCACGTTTGGTGGCTAAAGGCTACGTGCAACAACACGGAATTGATTTTGATGAAGTATTCGCTCCCGTGGCACGAATGGAAACAATACGTCTAATTTTAGCTTTGGCTGCATACAATCAATGGGAAGTACATCATCTTGACGTCAAATCTGCTTTTCTACATGGTGAATTAAAAGAAGAAGTATATGTCTCGCAACCTGAAGGTTTTGTGAAACCAGAAAATGTAGGAAAAGTCTACAAACTCTCAAGAGCATTATACGGACTTCGACAAGCTCCAAGAGCATGGAACGTTAAACTAGATCATACCTTGAAATCTCTAAACTTTAAGAAATGTAACTTGGAACAAGCCGTATACATCAAGAACAACAAAACATCAACACTACTAGTCGGAGTGTATGTTGATGATCTTATAGTAACTGGATCTCCCAAGACCGAAATCAGCAACTTTAAGTCACAAATGGAAAAGAAATTCGAAATGAGTGATTTAGGTCTTCTTGCTTACTACTTAGGAATTGAGGTTACTCAATCAAAGGGTGAAATATCGATCAAGCAATCAAGCTACATCAACAAAATTCTAAAGTCTTCGAACATGCTTGACTGCAATGAAACCAAGAACCCTATGGATCCAGGACTAAAGCTAACCAAAGTAGATGGTGGAAACTTAGTTGACCCAACTGAATATAGAAGTATTATAGGTTGCTTAAGGTACTTGCTTCACACTAGACCCGACTTAAGTTATTCTGTGGGCTTACTAAGTCGCTTCATGCAAGAACCAAGAGAAATACATCAAAAGGCAATCAAACAAGTACTTCGATACATCAAAGGAACTAAAAACTACGGGATCACATATCGAAAGGACAACTGTAAATTAATAGGATATAGTGATAGTAGTTATGGAGTCAACACCGAAGAAGGAAAAGGTACAACTGGTATAATATTCTATTTCGGAAATGCACCAATTAGTTGGAGTACTCAAAAGCAAGGATCTGTGGCACTATCTTCTTGTGAATCTGAATTTATAGCAGCAACAGCCGCAGCAACTCAAGCTTTATGGTTAAAACGACTACTAAGTGAAATAACAGGTTGGAAGGTTGACAAGGTAACTATTCTAGTGGACAACAAGTCTGCAATCGCCTTAATGAAGAATCCTGTCTTCCATGGACGAAGCAAACATATCGACACTCGCTACCACTTCATAAGAGAATGGGTTGAAAAAGATCAAATCATGGTGGAACACGTAAGCGGAGAATTACAACGAGCTGATATACTAACGAAGCCCTTACATCGAGTCAAGTTTGCAATTATGAGAGACCTACTTGGAGTCGAAGACCTTCAAGACATTGAACGAGATTAAGGGGGAGATTGTTGGGTTAATCCCGTCAATATCCCAAAGTTAAACTTAGGTCTAAATATGTCATTATGTAATATTAGTGTGTCTATTATGTAATATTTGTAATATGACGGTTACTTACAACCGACATACCCTCATTGTTATATATACATACACAGCGATGTATCCAACAATGGATGATCGCGATATTCATATTCAAACAATTCGTTTGTTACAATTCGTATACCAAGTAGCGATTACCGTTTGATTCCTATCAACGTGTGTTCAAGCTAAATGTTGCAGCTATGCATCGCTTCTTTGATGGTTTGCTGCGATTTGGCCTCTTGGGAACTTAGGCAAAAGTTTTCCTCCTCAAGTGATGTCCTATAGCTGAAGGAAAACAAGATTGAAGTAACGACTGCATTGGGTAATTTTTATTGGTCGAACACTGTTATCTTTTCTTTTTTTATTGCTACTAGCCTGATTGATTCTTAGGTTTAATGCATCTTGTTGATTTTGCTGCGTTTTAAACCGTGTAACAGGGAAGAAATTATGAAATTTACTAACCTGCTTACTAGGTTGAGTTGGTCTTCCACCGGTATTAAGGCTTTGCAAAAAAGTTCACCATGAATCATTTTTGTCATTCGGTTGATTGTTATTTTTCGTCTCTACTTGCAGGTGGGTAATCAAATTAAATGTGCATGTATATGGAGGAAAGGTAAATTCACAAACGAGATTCTTGCATTAATTTATGTATTTTGACAGTTATGATGTTTATTTTTATTTTAAAAATCATGAAATTTCATTAAAAACTGAAAAGTAACATACACGACTCAAGTTAATATACAAGAAAGGCGGGCAACAATCTGCGCTGTCAGCCTTTTTTGAATAGCAAAGCCTAGACGTATAAAAACAACATTTCTTAATCTAGAGGCCACAATATTCCCGTACATGACTTTTTGAATCCGGCTCAACATGGCCACTGCCTCCGACTCGAGATAACCAAATGTATCAAAAGCGAAGGGAAAAACACATGTTGATTTTCAATGCACGATTTCTCGTGTTTGTTCACTTTCCCAGCAGCCGCTCTGGACGTTGCATGGCCCGTCGTGAAGGTGCTGGCCCTCAGTCTCACAAGGGGAGAAACCCCGTTAAATCGACACAGGCGTGCTTCTTATTTTGCCACCCAAAAACAAGTATGTCGGCCGGCCTGAGGGTTGTGCCCCCATCCAAGGGGTCAGAATGGAAGTTGACAGGAAGCTACCTTCCTGGTCGAGATCCTAGCTGCCTGAAAATGTCAAACAGAACGTCCCAAACCACATCATGTCTGTATTTAAACCCCGGGAGCTCTTTGCAGTGAACGATGTGCTCCCCGAACGAATCCATACATGCCTTGTTGCAGACGGGACATTTTTCGATCCACGGAGAACAGAGAACCATAGAGCGATACTCGAGAATTACCTGGTATTCGACGGGCGATATGTGTTGTCCCAACCCGTCAATATGATGTTTGTTTGTTACGTTATAAGCTAAAAGTTGTTGAACAATGTCTTAGAATTATTTTCTGTTAGACTATGATGTTTGTTTTTTATTGTTTGCGTTGTAACGTAAATTTGGGTTTAATGTGGGTGTGTTTTATGCGGTTTAATTGTATCTTTCTAAGGAATTGAGGTTCGTAAAAAAAGCAAGAGCAAGAAATAGTTTTTGGTTTTATTCCTAAATTATATAAAAAATCATTAAATAAATAATTAGGTAATGATTGGTAGGGGGTTATACATGGAGCCCCACTACACCACTTTTGCCATGGAGCCCCTCATGCTGACGTGGACGCCACATGGCGCATAACGCCCACAAGAGGCTCCATCCACTACACTTAGCCTAAGGCTATGTGTAATCGGGCGTGATAACACCCAACCCCCCACCATAGCGCCCCATATAGCGCCCCTGGGCACCCCCCGGGGCACCATGTTGTGTTTTTTGTGGGTGTGGCGTTACCTACAAGGCGCCTCTTCCCCCTTGACTTTTCAAAAATGGCCGTTGGAATATATCCGTTGGGGGGCCATTAATACATTTTTTTTTAAATGTTATATTTTTTTTGATATAAAAAGAGTGGTACCCCCATTTTTTTAACAACACTTCTTCACTCTCCTCTACTATATTTCTTCCAAGTTTTTTTAAGAAAATGCAAGGAGGAGGACCATCATCAAACACGCCCTTCCAACCTCCCCGTCGTACGAACGGTAACCCCGATGATGACGGGTTGTTCGCGTACATGGCGAATTTAGGATCACCGCCAATGCAACAACCGTTTCAAACAAACTTCCCGCAAGGCATGGGGTTTAATCCCTTTGTTCAACATTCTTTTTCTCTGTTTCAAGCATTCCAACAACAAAACTCATTTCAACAACAAACCTTCCAACAAAACAATCCATTTCAAGCTTCTCAATCGCCCTCGCCTCGACCTACACCATCACCCACGTCTCGACCGACACCATCACCCTCGTCTCGACCGACACCTTCTCCCGAAGACGACGTCATACCGCTTGACAATGATGTTGTGCCCGAGACCCAACCGAAGCAAAATGCGGGTAGGAAAAAACGGTCACACAAAAAGAAGGCACCCGAGGCGCCGAGAGAGAAGAAACAAGTGCAACCGTGGACGGAGGAAGAAGAGGTGGCGCTAGCTAGAGCTTGGCTTGATTGCTCGGAAAACCCGATCATTGGTAAAAATAGTTATTAAAATCTTTATTTATGTATATATATGTATTATATTATTTTTTTAAATGTTGATATCGTATATATATATATATATATTTTTTAATGTTAAAGCTAACGACCAAGACTTGACGACTTTTTGGCGAGAGACGAGAAAGAAGTTTTATGAGTTGATGAATGCCAATGAGCCATACCGCCAACCCGACTCCATATCGGGTAAATGGACCGATATCAACAAAAAATGCAAGATTTTTTCTAGCATTTACAACCGTATGGTATCGGGTTGGCAAAGCGGTCAAAACAACGAAGATGTCCAATCACAAGCGCTAGTCGAATACGGGGTCGGTCGTCCCGCGTTTAACTACATCGCGGTTTGGAACGTGGTTAAAAATGCACCAAAGTGGCTTTCTCAAGTTGATTTGAAGAATAAAATAAAGGGTCGCTCGAAAAAGTCTAGGACCGAATCAACAAACGAAATGGATGGGGAGAGTTCGGATGCTCGTGCCTTTGATTTAAATGAGGATGTTGAGTATGTGCACGTCGAGCCTCGTCGACCACCTAGTCGAGATTTCACGAAGGCTCAAAGGGCTTCGTCGTCGTCAAGTCGTTCCACCGCCACCACCGTCTCAAATATCACCAAGCTTCAAGAGGAGATGAATGAAAAGCTAGACACGATGGTGAGTTTGCGTCGAGAACAAACGGGGTTAGTCAAACGGCGTATAATGCACCAAGATTTACATGAGCTTCGACAACCACTCCCGGATGACGAGCCTGCGCGTACGATCGCAATAAAACTTAGGGAGGAAATCGCGAAGAGTTACATGAGTGGCTAGTAGGGTTGTTTTTTTTTATGTTATGTGTCGTTTTTTTTTATGTCATGTTATTTGTTTAACTAGTATCTTTTTATTTTAATTGAAGTTTTAAAATTTTATAATTTATTTTATTTTATTAGTTGACTAAAAAAAATATGATTAGGTAATGATTAGTGGGGCTTTATGATTACACACTTGAGATGTTATAACCCCCTATGCCATGTCATCGCCACATGGCGCATAATGCCCCATGGTGGGACTTGATGACTACACATAGCCTAATAACAAGAACCGTAAAAATGAATTCTAGATGGATTTTTGGGTTTTGCCAAAATCAAGAAAATGTACCAAGTACAAGAGGGTGCAACGAACTAATTGCTTTTTTGTGATTTGATTTTTTGACAGAGTAGATGCTTTTACTATAATGCCCCTCCAGCTACTTTTCTTCAAGAATATTGAATAAAAAAACTAATTAATCTCTACTTTAAATCATAGCCATAGGATGATATTTGGGTTTTAATCTTAACCATCCAAAGTAGGTTATTAAGTTATATAGGGTTATAAAATATTCCACTCCATATATATATATATATATATATATATATATATATATATATATAGGAAATAGTTCATTGTAGACCCCTTGAAAACCGTAG
>JBCNJP010006308.1:0-12213 GCA_039602395.1 Deinandra increscens subsp. villosa
AATAAAGGCGTAATTATAAGAAATCGCTTCCAAAAGTTTGTGTTCACATCATATGTTAGCATATGTAACACAACGTATACAAATGGTCTATTCGAAATGTGTTAATAATGCATTGGTCACAACCAACATTCTTGACAAGATCTATGACTTGTATTGGTATGATGACCACCACCACGAATGCTATAAACATACCTTTAACTCTTTCCCTGAGTTTAATCAACCTGAAATAACTGGAAAATTGGAACTTTCTGATTAATCTCATATTAAAGCACAATAATTTCTAATTTTACATGAACAGATTGACTCAAGTAAAAGATCGAGAGATGATTATATATACCAGAGAAAAAATGGTCTTGTTCTATCTACATCACTTTCTCAAGTACACCGGGGAGATTGTGAGAAGGGATGACAAGACTTTATTGAGAAAGAATAAATAAGCTAGTAGCAGGAATTCTGCATTCATACATTGATTGGAAGCCGAAGTCATTTAGCAAGTGCAAAAATTTATAGATAAAAAAGAGAAAATACAAGCCCTAATTACATAATTATGTCTGAACATCATACCTTAATCTGAACTGAAAGGATGAAACAACCATTGAATAACAAGTGATGTTTCGGTAGGCCTTCGCAACTGTAATAGTCCTCGTTTGGCTCAATTTGAACAGGCGGGGGAGAGCTGAGTGGCAGTAAGGAGGAGACGAATAGTCGCTAAAAGGAGGAGGGTGGAAGCCGGTATACAGGAATGTGAATTGCAGTTACTTTTGAATCACCCTTTTCAATCTACAGGGGTGATTCAAAAGTATCACGGTCGTAGCCGTTGGTGTCGTCATATAAATGGTGATGAAGGTAGTCAAGAGAAGGGAGATGGAGTATCACCAGTCATGACTACTAAAAACTTGAAAGTAGTTTCTGCCCTAATTTTTGTGATGGTGGGAAATACAAACGATTGGGAGGGAAATATTATAGGATGAAATTTTTAGTTATTCGGGAGAGAAGTGAATTTAGGAGGTCTTTTTTTTCAAATTTTAATTACATAAAATTACTTTGGTATCTACTCTTTAATAAAGGATGCCTAATCCTATGTGTCATTCATCTAGACATCCCCTTTTATAATAATGACATGTGTAATGCCAAATGTAATTTTTAAAGAATTTTTATTTTTTTAATTATCTACCTATGTAATAGAGAAATGAAGAGGCGGTACATTTGCAAGTTTGCTTTCTCGTAATTCAAGGGCTTGATGAATGAAAGAGGTAAATATTCAAATGAATACACGAAAGAGGTAATTATTCCTGCTTCCCTTCTTCCAATGGAACTGAACATTCCTCTATGATGTTGGGTCAATTCAAAATATTTGAATTGATTCAGTAAAAGATAAGTTCTTCGTCTCACAAGAAAAAGCTGCTTAGGATTTTTGAATCTGCTCTTCCCCACATCAAAAGCATAATCTGTGTGTACTAGTTTACACAGCATAACCCGATTTTCTTCGACGTTCTTTCTCCTCCGACTTCCATCTAATCTAGGGTTTTGATTTGCCCCTATTGCTTCGTTCTGCTCTGTTTAGTCGCACATAACAATTAAAAACATCATCTTAGTTTGAAATGTTGATTATTTTTGCAGGTCACATGTATTGTCACATTATGGGTTTTGCTAATTGAGTTTAAGGACGTATCAGAAACGGGTAATCGCTTCCATCTTCATTTGTTTCGGGATGCTTTTTTGTGGTTTTGAGATCATCGTTCTTAGAATTTTATGATTTACCCATTAGGGTTTTAAATTATATTGATTTGGGGAAGAACAATAATAAGGTTTTTCTATAACTAAGTTGTTATAGTCATTACAGGTGAACATCTTCTCAAATTTGTTGAATAAAGTTACGGGTATTTGTTCAAATATCGACTTGATGCCTCAGGCTATGAAGATGAAGAAACCTGAGATCATTGAAGATGTTGGTCTTGCGGTTTTCTTGAGGGTTCATATTTTTAGGTACCTTAATTCTACCTTTCCTTTCATATGGGTTTTTCTTTGTTTACTAGAATATATTAGAATCTATATGTTACTGTAGATAAGCTTATGAGAATTGGGTTTTTAATGTTAGTTTTCAAGAGTTTGCATTCTTAAAGCTCTTGATCATTTTACATTGGTAGAATTGTTCATAATTTTATATTCATTTGCCAAATACTCATGCTTAGTTGTTAAGATGTGTAAAAAGCATGTGAGATGATAGATATAATTTGGCAGATTGCAATAAAATCTGAAGCTTTTTCTGTAATTTTATTTAAAATTATGTTGATATCCATATGTATGTATGCATGTATGTATAGAAGTACACACACATTACTATTCGATTATTTACTATATAGCGTTTAGGGTTTTAACTAAATATAGTCCATCTCAGTTTGAACCAGCTCCAAGAGTCCAAGGAGGGGAGAGCCGGATGTGACACATAGGACACCCGATTATTTCTTATGATGCTGACATCACAATCTTCATCCAACCAGCATGTAACTCATTTGCTCATGGGAAATAAGGAGGCCAAAAAGGCCACATATGGAATTTTGAAAACGGAGGTAGTGATCCTGGAGTTGCTCTGCTGCACAAACGTAACCACCATCAGTTTGGTCATCTTCTATTGTTGATTCTGTTTTGGAGGAAAGACATTTAAATGTTTGTTATTTAACTGGTGTCTTTCCTTTTCATGGTTTTTTTTTTTGGTTCTTTGCTGTTATAATTATAAATTTTGTCATTATTTAGTTAAGAATACTTCATTTAAATATGCGGATCGCGTAATGGTCATCAACAAGTTAGGTTTTTGATATTCAGTAGAACATACCAACTTGCAAAGCATTTGCAAACAGTTAGAGTGGGGGACTGATTTCTAGAATCAAATCCAAACTATTTATTATTTATTAATTTTCATGAATCAAAATTTTCCCATAACCAGTATAAAATCCAAAACCAAATCTCCATATGAAATTTGAATATATATATTGACATGTTTAGGTTTTATCTAACTATGGTTATCAATGATCTCTAATCTCTTTATTATGAGTCAAATTTCTTGCTAATTATATATATATACAATAAAATTATACAATAAAATTTGAAAGATGAATAGTAACTTTTTTCATTTTTATAGTTTGGTCATTAGAGTTTAAGGGTTTGACATTTTCTTCCCATAACTTTAACACTTTGTTTTTTTTTTTGTTTTTTTTTTGTTCAAATTAAATACATTCAGTAAATTTTAAATTTCTAATTAAATAGTTATTTTAATGGTCAACAAATCCTTATTTTTTTTATTAACTATTGTAACATAACTTATTACTATGCTGCAACAATTAAAATAATAATGATGGTGGTCCTATTGTTTTACGGCCAACAAATCAGGATCATGACAATATAGGTAGTAAACAGTCGACTATCTAACTTAAACTACAACATCGAAAATAAAACATTAGATCGGTCAAACATGATTACTGTGATTATTGAGTATATTACATGATAAATGAAATTCATATTTATATGGCTATTAAATTAACAAACTCAACCCATGTTTAACAAAGCCAAAATTGATTAAAAAAAAAATATGTCATTTATATTTTTAAATCTCTTATCATTTTTTTTCTTCCATTTATCTTATTTTATTAATCTAAATGTAACCCGTATATTACGGGTTACTAACCTAGTTATATATATATACAATAAAATTATACAATAAAATTTGAAAGATGAATAGTAACTTTTTTCATTTTTATAGTTTGGTCATTAGAGTTTAAGGGTTTGACATTTTCTTCCCATAACTTTAACACTTTGTTTTTTTTTTTGTTTTTTTTTTAAACAAAGTTTGGCATATTAACATTTTCTACCCTAAACTTTAACACTTTGTTTTTTTTTTAACGGAGTTTGACATATTGATATTTTCTACCCTAAGCTTTAACACTTTGTTTTTTTTTTCTTTAACGAAATAGTAAACTTTAGGTTTTCATAGTTTAGCCACATATGTTTCATATTTTTTCATTTTCTACCCTCTAACTTTAAAAGTTGTTTTTTTGTTTTAAGTTTTGTGGTCTTCTACTTTAGCCACAAAACTTTTAACTTTTCTACTTTCGTTTTTTAGTATACTTTTTTAGTTATATACTTTCACAACGAGACTATTAAAATTTTACGTTTTATACCTCTTAACTTTTTAAGTTTTGTTTTTTAAACGTTTTTTACTTGAACTTTTGTTGTATTTTACTTTGGCCACGAAACTTTTAACTTTTCTACTTTCGTTTTTAGTATAGTTTTATACTTTCACCACGAGATTTTTAGACTTTTACGTTTTATACCTCTTAACTTTTTTAACTTTCGTTCAGCATACAAATTCAACCCCGCAGCAACGCGCGGGGTGGTAAACATCTCGTTTATATGAAAATTAAAATTTTATTTAGTTCTAATATTTGAACATAATTAAAGAAAGAAGGGCAGTGGAATGAGTATTATTAACAAATGGAACACTATGATTTAAACTAACAATTCTTGATAATGATGGTAACCTTACTAATAAGACATCAAATGTTGTATACAAAGAAGTTTTTTATTACTTGTATCTTGTATTAGTATTTCTATATGTATTTTGTTCCGTCAAACAATTATAGTTAAATTGTTTTAATCGATAATGATAAGTTTTTTTAGATTTTATTTGTTTTATAGATGTGTGTTGTATTTCATTTTTTTAATAACCAGATATATTATCTCAAATGAAACAATCTTTCAATCTACAATATCAACGGACCCGATATCGATCTATTAGCTTTGTGATTTGAAACTATAATTTGATAAAAGGTTGTCTTACTTTAATGATTAATATGTATCGTAAAATTTTATATACAATCCGTGAAGCTCACGGGTATATAATCTAGTTGATATATATGTATAAACTAGTTAGTGCCCGGGTAAATACCCGGGGCTGTGATATAAAAAGAATTAAATGAAGTAAAAGATGAAAGTTTTTTTTTTCTAACTATTAAACGAATGATTGAATTGGAGTTCAAGTTCATCAATGGTGGGTTTAGAAAGTCGTGACTTTTATTTTTGATTCGTTCACCATCATTCGTTGATCGAAACCTAAGGAATATGGATCTAGTTTTTTAGGTTTTCTTTCACGAACCCAAAACAATTTACGGATCAAATATTCACTGAGAAATGAAAGAGATATGATGAATCAAAGTTATGGTATTGTAAAACAAATATGGATAATTTTTGTATGGAAAAAATTTAATTTTTTTGTTTTTAATTATAAGATATTTCCTTTTTGTAAATACTATTTAGTTTTTTAATTTAAAATTTTATAAGAATGACAAATAAGCTAATCCTAGGTGGCTGCCTTAAATTGTGCCACCTAGACCCAAAAATTTGTGTTTATTATATAGTATAGATAGATAATAAAAGTGAACCATATAACATACGATATTACTTTATTTTTTTATAAATATCAAAATCGTAAATATATTTGATTAAATGTATGTAATCTTTTACCAATTATGTGTATTTGATTTGAATACCTCCTATAGTTGCTAAAAGTTAAGTATTATTTAAATATCAAATATTATTTATGTGTATTTGATTTGAATACCTCCTATTAGTTGCTAAAAGTTAAGTATTATTTAAATATCAAATATTATTATACTATTTACAAATCAAGACTTTCTATATTTTTTATCGTTTCTTATTCGAAATTTCAACTTAAAAGTTTTTGGTCGGGAAATTCATATGCATATTATACTTACATTATGACACTGGATCGGGTACAAAATGCAATCTCTTATAATTATATATATTCATTTAAGTTTTAATAATGAATTTTAAAATTAGAGTTGCATATAAATTTTCACAATGCAATATTTCTAATGAAGTTGCAAATTTCAATAAATTTTATAATGTTTCAAGAAAAAGTTGTAGTTTTTAGTAAAATTTGCAGCTCTTAAACAAAAAGGTTACAAATTCAATATTATTTTGTAACTTTTTATGAAAAATGTTGTATTAGATATTCTAATGCTGCATTTATATACAACGAAGTTGTATTAGAGTCAAATGCAACTTATTTAAAAAAGTTTTTTTTTAATACTTAATTTTACCTTCATATTTATAACTGAAATTTAGTCTTAAATTATCAGGCTTATCGTTAGAGACTAATTACCAGTCACTATCACTAGTCAAAAACGTATAAGTCTCTGATATCATTAGTAACTGATTTATTAGTCTTAAATAGTGCTTATCAGAGACTGAATATTCAGTCCCTAAAATTTACCCTTATCTGGGACTGAAATTCACTAACCAAACATTTCCCCTCCAAATATTTAATTTTACATCGCTATTTATGACTAAAATTTAGTCTCAAATAATCAGTCATATTATTAGAGATTAAATACTATTCACTATCACGATCATAAACATGTCAGTCTTTGATATCATTAGTAACTGATTTATTAGTCTTAGATAATGCTTATCAAAGATTGAATATTCAATCCCTAAAACTTTAGTCCCTGATAGTCATTTTTCTTGTAGTAGGGTTTCTGCAACTTTACTTTTCAAGCCTAAATTTCCCACAAGATGACGACAACAAAGCCCGTGAAAAACTCGTGGATAAACGGTTCTTATTGCGAGGTCAATAGAGGCGGCTCTATCAGAAATAAATGAAAGATTGGGACTGTCTTCAATCGACTCAATCATTTTTTATAGAAACACGCCCAACATTCACTACTTTCACTCTTACCAAAGCCATAGGCGATATGTAAAATCTGATTGTTTCCATCCATCCCAACAGCTATAAACATTGTACCTTTAAATTGGCCCTTAAGATGTGCCCCATCATTGATGATTATTGGTCTTAATTGTTGGGTGAAACTTCTTATCTAAAATGAAATTATACGTAAGTTACAAACAATAAATAATTATAATAATTAGTGTTTAATAAAAATAATAAATAATTACTTACAGCAACTCCTAGGGCAACAAAACACATCTCAAAACGACTTTCCTCGTCCACCCAAATATCAGTAACCGTTCCCGGATTAAGTTTTTCCAGATTATAAAAATAAAATGGGAGTTTAGCAAAGGACTCAGCGGGTGATCCGCAAATAAGTTCTAATGCGTAGTTCTTACCACGCATACCTTGTTTGTAGGATATATTTATCCCAAATCTTTGGTTGATGTCCTTGACAATTTCACCACCATGGTATACACAATTGCAATTCTTTATCTGGTCTTTAATTATGTGACCCAATGCCTTTTTGTTCGCATTGCGATTTCTCGGATGAAGTTGAGTGCTTGAACATGTGTGGACGGTGTTGAAATGGTTAACATGAAATGCCTCGGTACCCTTATATGCATTTGATCTTAATTCCCACTGACATTTGTCAGAAGCACATACAACAGCATATCTCTCTCTATTAGATCTTTTAACCTTGAATTCAAAACACTCTTTTATAGCTAGCAGCGCTAGCTCCAATTTGAGTTCCTCTTTATCTTTAAAGATTCTTCCAACAAAAGGGTGAGAAGATGAAGATGGAGGAGTATTTGTGGGTTGGTTGTTGAATGTATCAGGAACACGCTCGGTATCATCAATTTGAAGAGTTTCATCGGTATTAATATTTTCATACTTAAAATCCAAATCGTTGTTTTCTAAATCTAAATCAGGAAGAAAATCTTTTTTTTTTGGATTTGACCCATGAGAAGAAGCTGGTTTACTTGGATCACAACCAGAAATAAAATATTCGACAACGTACAAGTAAATAATTTCTTTAACATTTTGCTGAACAATTTTTAAAAATATTGAAATATCATTATCATCATAAATATCAACCGGAAAAGCATACGTCGACATTTTATAAGACATACGTGAAATATTAAAGAGACGAAAACGATTAGAACTATACGATTTGAGTTCATAAAAACGCATGTTTGAGTTTACTCTTATCGCACGTCGAAAACAATTAAAGGGGACATACTCGAGTGAACAACTTCTTTCTTCCCAGTTACCACCAAAACAAACAACAACATTGTTAAACTCTATTATCTCATCGTTTTTAAGAATTTAAACAACAAAAATTCGTATTTTATAGGAGAGAATGCCATGTCCCACGGTCGGCACGCCCACCAAGACGGTCGCCACGACCGTCGTACATGTCTTGATTTGACGTGTACGACATACACGGTCGTCCAGGTCAGGAACACCATCGGTCTGACTTAGTCAACGGTCGTCCCGCCAAATGATTTATTCAAAAAAAAATTAAAATTTTTTATTTTAATTTTCTAATAACTCTACATATTTATTTAATATTATTAAATATTAAAGGCATTAAATTCTAATAAAAAGATGCAGATTAACTAAATTCATAGATTTATCTCATAAAGAGAAAATGAAACTACATTCATTCTCAAAATAAAAACCGAAACACAATCAAAACGATGACCACCCCGATTACATAATTCTTGATTGGTACGTTTGATTTTTTCAACTTAAGTTTCAAACTTTTAACTTCTTCCTCCAGCATCATCTTCTCTACTTCTATACTTGAAAGCTTCAACAACTTAAGTTTCAAACTTTTGACTTCTTCCTTCAGCATCACCTTCTCCGCTTTTAGATTTGAAACCTTCAATTCTAGTACTTGATTTTTCATAGCTAATAATTTTGATTTCGCCTCAGAGTCTTCAAGAACGGAAGACGATGCAACATCATCTTTCCACATGAAAAAAATACAATCGGATTTACCCTGAATTTAAAAAAAATTAAGAATAGATTGAAGTTTATTTATATATATACAATTATTTTTTTCTATTAATTTTCATACTTACAAGCCATAGGGAACACCCGAAAAATTCATGACCTGGACGTGTAGTACCATTGCCGGCAACTCTTGAAACTGCAGCAATGTCATGAAAAGAACATACATTTCCCTTTGAATCAAGATTTATAGGCTTGTGTTTTTTGTTAATACTAGTTTTGGATGAAGAAGAACGACTCATGCTTAAACGACTCATTCTACATAAAAAATGTAGAGAGTTGTGAGTTGTGTGAGTTTGAGTTATGTGGTAATGTGTGAACTTTGTGTGGTATTTATAGGTGTGAAAATGAGAAGATTATTTATTATATATTATTGTTTGTAAAAATAAAAATAATGCCACCATTAAAATAAAAAATCATTTTAATTGTTTAAAAATTAAAAAAAAAAATTCTTGGTTAAACGGTCGGACGACCGTGGTTTCCCCGAGAGCGACCGTGTACGCCACGGTCGGACGACCATCTATATTTTGGTTTTCGAAATAATTTTTTTTACGGTCGTGGCGCCCCCGACCGTTGTCAGACAGTCGGGCCGACCGTTGTAGAGAGAATGTTATGCTAGTCGTGCCGATCAGACGCACCGTCGCGCGCCTGTCACCAATATATACGTGTCACGACGTGATTGGTGGAACCCGGCGGTCGTCCGACCGTGGTTGAGCGGCCAAGGCGACCGTGTATGCCGGCTATTTTCGTCCAACCGTGGTCAAACCGGCTAGTTTCGTCTTTTTCCCTTTTGTTTTTCTTGTTTTGGTTTAGACTCTTACTTGTAATTGCTAGCTCCTGGCTAGTTTTGAAGTGGTTTATAAAATTTGCCGTTTAAAAAAAACATGTGGCTGTGGAAAATAAGGGAAGAAAGAAAACAACAACAACAACAACATACCCAGTAGAGTCCCACCAATAGCATTGAAATACTATTAGTAGGGTCTGGGGAGTGTGAGATGTAAGCAAACCTTACCTCCACCCCGAAGGATACAGAGACTGCTTCCAAAGAGACCCCCAGCTCCGAACCACAAGCGACAGGGCCAACAAGAAAAAATCAATTATAATAATAAAAATAAATAAATAAATAAAAATAAAAAAAAGTAAAAAATAAAAAAATAAAATTAAATAAATAAATAAATAATAAATACAAAATTAATAAATAAATAAATATAAAATAAATACAAAATTAATAAATAAATAAATAAATATAAAATAAATAAATAAATAAACAATAATACTAATAATAATAATAATAATGAAAAATAATAATAATAATAATTAGATAAATAAATAAAACACAATAAGATAAAAATAAATATAAATATAATAAAAAAATATATATATATATATATTTATATAAAATAATAATAATATACATAAAGAAATTTAATAATAATGATAATAAATAAGAAAGGATATAAATAAATAAATAAAAATAAAAATCTTCCATAGAAGTCCTTAGCCTTAATCCAACTTGTTCACGAAATCTATCCTCGGCCATGTCCTCAGAGAGATGCAAGTCAATCAAATCAATCCTAATATGCTCATCCCACGTCAGTTTAGGTCTACCTCTCGCTCTCCTCCCCTCGACCGTGGTACTCTCGATCGAACGCACTGGGGCCGTCAACTGTCTCCTCTTCACGTACCCAAACCATCGCAATCTTCCCTCGCGTATCTTCTCTGAGATACTATGAACTGAAAATCTTTCCCGGAATACCTCATTTCTAATTGGGTCCAACTGTGTGTGGCCACTCATCCACCTCAACATCCTCATCTCATCCACCTCAACATCCTCATCTCAACCACCTCCAACTTACGCACCTGCGTCTTCTTGATGGCCCAACATTCTGAGCCATAAAGCATTGCCGGTCTTACGGCGACCTTATAGAATTTCCCTTTTAGCTTACTAGAAAATCTCTTGTCGCAGAGTACACCCGTCGTCGCACGCCATCGGTGCCAACTCGCTCTGATGCGATGGGCCACATCATTATCAATACCTCCATCGTTTTGGAAAAAAGATCCTAGGTACTTAAATTTTGTAACAGGAGGAACCACCTGACCTTCAATAGAAATCTACACATCCTCAACGTCGCTAGCACCGCTGAAGTCACAGTGTAGGTACTCCGTCTTAGAACGACTAATTTTAAGGCCTTTAGATTCCAAAAAAAAGGGGAAAATATGTTCGGCTACTCCCTGTATTCGAACTCCGGGAAAATCGGTTGATTACAGAGGACACAACCATTTGAGCTAGGCGCTAAGAATGATATATTTTGGAACAATATATATATATATAATATAAAAGATATTTAGTGGTATTTTTGTAAATAAATCAAGAAGTTACACGATTCCATAGGCTAAGTTTGAGATTGTATATATACAAGTGGGTCGACCCGCGCTTCGTGGCGGAGTCGGTCCGTTCTAATAAGTCGGTTAGGAAAACCATGAGAGACACAGGCCATACGAAATTCGTGTCGTGTGCTTTGCTACTCACGCTTTGCGGCGATGCATTTGCTTATTGAATACGTCAATTTTAACGGAGAAAAAATCGTGCCAACATTGGCAAGAAAGCAATTCAGTGTCATAATGAGCGATAAAATGAGACACATAAAGAATAATTTATTTATGAGCAATCAAAAGAAGAAACACCTCAAAATTTGACTTTTGAGCGCTTCGCGACGACGTTGGACTCTTTAAGAAACTCGGTTACCCAATCCATGAGACAAAATTTCTTGGTGAAAACCTCTTGTGAAGGATCTCTTCCAATCAATTCCTAACTGCCAAAAAAATGGAAAGTATAAAGGCATTAATATTCTAACCTGTTTGAATAAAAAATTTTATGACGGCTGTGGCTCATGAACATCCTACAACCAATTTATTAATTCCATATAAGAAAACAAACATAATTTACATATATCAACTGAATCTCAATGAGTAACATAGAGTAGATAAGGAAATTGTTAACAAACATATTAATTCTTCGATAGCAGTAGTCACACATTGATAGATATATGTGTACCTTGGTAGAAGTGCTCTAAAAGTGCCACCGTCTAAATAAAAACAGAAATGAAGAATACATAGTTTTTATTGTTTATGCTATGGAAAAAAATGAACCTGATGTTGGAAATATACCTACATGAATGTGTCCTTTGGGATCATTTATTAATAATTACCAAAATGATATTAAGTCATATAAAGTCCTTATTAATGTATGACATAAAGTCCTTATTAATATAGCCATTATTTGATGGGAATAATGACATAATATGAAAGGTCTCTTGCCCTTTGATGTCTTATAAATATATGACTAGAGAACATAAACAACACCACCACATACACTATTCTCTCTAGTCACAAAATCCATCAATAGAAGACATCTAAAGGGAAGAGGAACATCATGGCTATGGCATCAT